>JAWQFJ010000332.1:5000-56807 GCA_034096865.1 Theodoxus fluviatilis | reverse complement strand
TTTTTCCTCTACTGCACATTTGTCTTGAAGATTACAATAATATGTCTGGTGCTTCATGCCCTTCAATGATCAGTTACATATTATGCAGAACTGCGTCAATAAAACATTACTCTTGTCCTTCCAGAATCCTCCGTGTGGTCCTTGCAATGTAAGAATCTAAGATATCCTGCTGCGTGATGGCATTGATATGGTTTTCAAACTACGGGAAATTAACAGAATGCAGAACCTGGAGACTTCAATGGTCTGCATGTAAGCCATTTTCACTCTAGGCTCAAGTACGGTTGAAAGAATACAGGCCTTTAACACTCACCGAAAGTTCTTCCCTCCATCCCTTGTCACATGACACTCTGGGTCCCTCTCTGACACCCCCCTGCGGGTTCGGGGTAAGAATTGACCCACCGCGTCTTCCTACGCGATTCGTGATAGGCGAATAACTAGTGACATCGTGACTTGATTTGTGTTTACTAAAAACTGCTCGAGTGATTTTTGTGCTTAGTGACCTTATGTAGTCTACACAGGCTGATAGGCCGTAAAACACTGTCCATCCATCCATCCATCCATCTATCCTCCCTCTCTGACACTCTGTTTCGTGTCGTGGCCCGGGAGTGCAGGAGAGAGTGACTGAGAGACGTCATTTTCAAGCCATGTGCTTTATTCAACTAATCTACATTCTTAGCGGTACAATTCCCCAGGGGGTACGCGCGCGTGGGGGAGTTTCAAGGAGGAAGGGAGGCAACTCTTTTCGGCTTACTAGCTACACGTAACACAGGCGTGTCTCGTCTCCATACTTCCATCCGTCCATCCTCGTGACTGGTGCAGCAACGAGACTCAGGAGTAGTGAAAACGACGCACTGCCAGCGTCGGTCATTCCATTCATGAGTTGCTGTGCACATTTACTGAATATCCCGATGATGTGCATTACAATTCTGGAGCTCGTGCTGGACGTCTGTTCCGTAGATTTCTTTCAGTCATCGACGCACCACTTCTCAACCTGTACATCAGCATCGAGTGAATTCTAATAGTGTTCTTGGTTGTTTCATAAGCTGACTGGAATGAGTCTCGCAGTTGCTGGCGAAAATCTGACGGTCAAAGCGGGGTGGGGTGATTTGTGGCCGCCATGTGCCTGGACGGTCAGCAGTGGAGCTTATAGCAAAGATTATAGGTTACACAAAGATAGTTCATAAGCTCATTGTCGTGAGAATCGAGACACGTTGTGCCCCAAGCGGCTAGAGCTATTGGTGAATCAAGGAAAGGTAATCACACCTCTTAGCGACATGTAAAACTTCCTGTTTATCGACGGTTTCTGATGCGTTCCGATCATGTTTGTGAATAAATTTACTGTGTAATGTGTAATAAAATGATTTGCTGCAATAATGGGGGTGTTTTGGGTTTTTTTGTAGCAGGCGTTGTGAAATCCAACTCGACCTAGATCTACATGGTATGGGTTTGAATGGGAACGATCTATTTTTCATTATTATCTAAGAATGCAAGCTTGTTTATCAACGTATACACCCCTGTGGACTATCTTTTGGAAATGCAAAGCAATACATACCTGTCAAGAAGGTGATTTGCGGCCAGAAAATCATTCGATTAAGTGAATTCAGTTGCCGCTTCCGCAAAGAATTAGATTTACGATCAAGCGTTGCCCTGTGACCTGCATTTCGATTGTTAAAAAGTAGGACCTTTCAATACCTTTTGATGCATTCAACATACAGCTTTGATAAATTAATGCTGTTCATGGCTTACATTTTCTTCGGATGGGTTTCTAGTATCTCAAAATATAGCTTTTTCTGCGCGAACTGGAGAGAGCAGCCGCCATTGAGTTGTCTAAAGCGTAGACATCTACGCAATATCTACACGAAAGCAGTCCTCTGATTGGTTCTCTGAATAGAATCCTCCAATCAGCAGGCAGCTTTCTTCGCCGTCTTGTCACTAAGCGGTGTGAGTACACTTTCCTTGATTCACCCCTACTCTCGCCGCTAGGTGCAGCGTCTTGTAACTTTGAAGAGCAAAAGCTCGGCATGAGCTATCTTTGTGTAACCTATAATCTTTGCTTATAGTTAGGAAACGATTACTCAGACTGTGAATCGTCATACTATGGGCTCTGAAAACTCGAGCAGTGGCTTGGGGGTCGTTTCAAAGCCTGTATGCAAATCACCTGTGTGTTGGAGATGCACAGCACGTGCAAGGTATAATGATAGGCTGCTATATGCATTCTGAACACAGAGATATACTATACTATAGTCTCAGCCACGCTGAATGGCTGCTATGGGGGTCAGTCATATGATTTACACGAAACTTTAGGAGAAAAGACAAGTACAACCACGAACCAAGCACTCGATCCAGCAAGAAATAATGTTCAGAAAAGTATATTTTTTATATGAACGAGTTTGTACTATTTCGTTTTCTTTGCGTTTCTCTTGTGGTTCGGCGTAGAAACACCCTGACGAGAGCAGCCGCGACAGTGTCGGGTGTGCAGTGAAGTACGGGGTACCAGGTTTGCAGGAGCACGGGCTGTCGGTAGAATAGAGCTCAGACTAGAGGAGGAGTGACAAACAGACGACTGCACGCTCCAGCGCTGCCTGCACTTGCTGGGGGGAAAGGGGGTGGGAGAGGAGGGGTAGGGGGTGGTTTCGAACGCAAGGCCAACATAGTTCTATAGGAATGTCGGATGGGAGTGAGGGGAAGGGGCAAGGCTGGGAGGAAAGCTCAGGGTGGGGTGGGGCAAGCGGGAAAGAGGTTGGTTTGAAACTTCAGGGCATGAGGGCTACGGCCTTTGAATTTGGGTGTATGGGCAGGATTGAGACCAGGAAGAAAGGAGGGCTGGGAGTGGGGGTGGGGTGGGGTGGGGGTGGGGATTTAGAGAATGGGAGTCGGGAGAGGCTGGTGCAAAAAACGTGCGCTGGCAAGTCTTCTTTGAAATGGAAGGAAGTGAGTTAGGATGGTAAGGGAAAAAAACGAACTCAGAAATGGTAGTTATTAGAAGTGGGAGCGGAGTGAAGTGAAATAAAAAGCTGTACAACAAACTGGTAGACTTTTAGGAAGGGGAGAAGGGACGCTTGCAGGAGTGGAGAGATCAGGGTTGGGAAATGGGAGGAGGGAGGGTTTGAAGAGGTAAGGGAGAGGGCAAGCCGAGGGAGAGGGTGTCATCGAGTTTCAGAGAGGAGAGGGGGTGAGGCTGTTCGATAGGGAGGAGATGAGGGTGTGAGAAAGAGAACTTATAGGAGTGAGGCTTCATGGAGTTAAAGGGTGGCAGCTGAGTGCAGATCAGCGGTGTTAAGGCAAAAAAAGCTGTAGAGTCACTGGTATCAGCCGGTGTTTATGCTGTGCCGCAGTATCTCTCCATGCAGCAGGAACTTGCCTGTTTTTGGAGACTTCAAAGTAAAGCCTCCGGCTTCACAAGTGAACACCACTCAGACTTGTGTGGAATGCCAGAGTCAAGAACTGACAATTTCCAATCTCTGCCAGGACGAAGCGTCACGCTTCCATAACCCCCTCCCTCCGCCCATCCATCCATCCATCCATCCATCCATCCATCCATCCATCCATCCATCCATCCATCCATCCATCCATCCATCCATCCATCCATCCATCCATTCATCCATCCTTCCATCCATCCATCCATCCATCCATCCATCCATCCATCCATCCATCCATCATGCATCCATCCATCCATCCATCCATCCATCCATCATCCATCATCCATCATCCATCCATCCATCCATCCATCCATCCATCCATCCATCCATCCATCCATCCATCCATCCATCCATCCATCCATCCATCCATCCATCCATCCATCCATCCATCCATCCATCCATCCAACCATCCCATCCATCCATCCATCTATCCATCCATCCATCCATCCATCCATCCATCCTTCTTTCCATCCATCCATCCATCTATCCATCCATCCATCCTTCCGTCCGTCCATCCATCCATCCATCCATCCGTCGATCCATCCATCCATCCATCCATCCATCCATCCATCCATACTTCCATCCATCCATCCATCCATTCATGCATCCATCCCATCCCTCTCTCCCTCCCACGCAGTCTTCTTCCTTGATATGGCACCGACACACGTGGTTAGCGTTTGTTTGCCACGCCACACAATTTGGGTCATTCAGCAGTGTGGGATGCTCATTGTGTATTGCTTTTCCAACGCCGTGTGTTCGAAGTCACGCCACAGCTGCATTGGTTGTAGCTATGGGTGAAAGTGACTGATGGACGCTTCTTACTGGCACGATGTGAGATCCAAACCGAGTTGTAATTCCAGTGAAAATGCATGTTGACCGAAATTCAGTTTTCAGACATTTGGTAATGCACCGAATACTTCTGTTCTCGTCCACATCCAGCTGCGTGCGGAATGGTCGTAATGGGTGGATAGAAGACAGATGTGACAGATGGAGGGTGCACACGCATCTGCAGAAAGAGTGACAGACGTTGTTTGAAGAGGAACAGAGAGACGGGGGTAGGCAGGGGGCAGGGCAGGGCAGGGCAGGGCAGGGCAGGGCAGGGTAGGGTAGGCAAGACAGCCGTGGTGCAGCCAAGAAAGCAAGTCCACCTTCCCCCACCCTTGCCCTCCCATCCCCATACTCATCCCCAGTCTACACTTTCCCACCCTGAAAATAAAAACGCTCTTTGCGCACAGCATTTTGTCTGCCCCAGCTGCTCATGTATCAGGTGCTTGCACCTGCACCTGTACCCGCGTTTTGACACACCCAGAACACGTGACACTGCCTTGCTGGTGCATGCCACGGAGGCAAGGGGCGTGTTTATTAGGCATAGAATCTCGAGAGAATCTCGAGGGCTAGGCGTTGCCTACGTTTCTCGCTCATTAGCCGTAGGTGCGTCTCGCTCGCCCTCGACTAGCCATTGAGGTGAGCCACTTGCGTAACAAACGCGCCCAAGTACTGGAAATACATCCTGGTTGGCCACGTATTTGAACAGCAGAGCCACCAAGTGGAAATTTCCAGTCAAGGGTGCAGACAATCTCATCCTTTACACGTATCTATTTCCTCAGATTTAATTCATTTATTATGCAGTGACTTTTTGTGGGTTCCTGTTGTACAGTCGCATGATTCCACCTTGTCAGAGGACGTGAAGAGACCCTGGTGTTGTAACAGAGACCTGGAGACTCGACGCTGCTCCCGGGCTGTGTGAGACACTGGCAGTGCCCTTGAAGTCCCACCTCCGTCGTGCTGCAGTCCAGCCGTTGAGACAGCAAGGTAAGAACACGCACTGACAGTAGGTCTTTCCTCTTGTGCCGCTAAATAGTGGAAAACTTGTTTCAATGAAGTGAAATCTTCACCGAAGTTGACACGACCTGGAGAAGAACCGGCATTCCATTCACTTGCATACTCCATACTCGGTACGTTGACTCTTGTCTATTTAAACAGGAGATATATACATGGGGAGGAAAAAGACCACAATATATCTTTGTGATGCCATATACGTAGTTTGTGTGTGTGTGTGTGTGTGTGTGTGTGTGTGTGTGTGTGTGTGTGTGTGTGTGTGTGTGTGTGTGTGTACGTGTGTGTGTGTGTGTGTGTGTGTACGTGTGTGTGTGTGTGTACGTGTGTGTGTGTGTGTGTACGTGTGTGTGTGTGTATGTGTGTGTGTGTGTATGTTTTCCTTGCTGTGCACTCCTATACCACTAAAGCTGCTGATTCAAAGTTGGCACATTGTTCTAGGTGCCATTAGGAAGATAATAGGTTATCTACCTCTGTGGTAGCAATATCAGGTCCCGGTTGTTTTTGTAAGCTTTATTTTTAAAGCTCTTGCTTGAGTTTGGCCCACAGAACTGATCAGTCGTGGTGAAGATAAGAATGCTGAGGGAATGAGAGGCATGCGTAGAGGCTTTGGTCTGGGAGGAGGAGAGGATGTGTGTGTGCACGTTCACACTGATAAGGTTTTGGTCTGGGAGGAGGAGAAGATGTGTGTGTGCACGTTCACACTGATAAGGCTTTGGTCTGGGAGAAGAAGAAGGGGTGAGGGGGTTGGGTGGGGGTGGGGGATCCGTTAACCTCTCTGCCTACAACAGGAGGAGGAGGAGGAGGAGGAGGAGGAGGAGGAGGAGGAGGAGGAGGTGATGATGATGATGATGATGATGATGATGATGATGATGATGATGATGATGATGATGATGATGATGATGATGATGATGATGATGGTGATCTCATCCGAATGGGGAGGATGGAGGCTTCGACTTCTTTCGTCTGCTTCCATACTACTCTCAACCTCTCCTTTCTGTCATGTGACCCTCTGAACAGCTGGTCGTCTTTTGTCATACTCCTGGGTAGCGGATGTGGCGTTTGTAGCAAGCGAAGCCTCGCATGATAATTTGATTGTCACACAGGCCCAATATTTATAATCAGTTATCAGTTCCTCTCATCAGCCATACACATTTAATTTCTTTTTTCTCCTCACCTCGTTGCTCCTTCCTCTCTCCCATCCTCTCTGCCCCCCCCCCCCCCCTCCCCCTCCCCTACCCCCCCCCCCCCCCCTTTCCCTCTCCTATTGCTTGCCACTCTATGTCTGCAATACCTCTTAGTCGATCAAAACTATACCTCACCGCCTCTCCCTGTACACACCTGCATTCCTTTCACGTCTCGTTCCCCTGTCAAGCTGTCCTCGTGTTGCCTTTTGTGACTCCACTGCGCTGCAGACTAACGGGTCCATCTAGCCATCGGCTCTCGTCGGATCAAGACTGGTTCGACTGGTTTCCCTGAACACTTCGGTTTTTACAAATCTATGCGTCATTCCACCCAGCGAAAGCTTAGGAAAGTTGCATTCTCACACGTATCCTTTCCCCCTCTCCAGAGTCTTGCCATTGGGAATGCAATATTATGCACTATTGATGCAGGATATAAACCGATGTGCTTTCCTCAGTCTTGCAGCAGCCATGGTGAGTGCAGAGACTGTGACTCGACCATCATTACTGGCCACGCCTATCCCGTCTGCGCGTTTTCCGTCTAACGAAGACACGTTGAAAAGGAGACATGTAAAACTGGGCACAAGGCAAACAAAAAAGTGCAAATTTTCTACCATAGATAGCGCGCCTTTTGGGCCGTCGAAATTTACGCTTTTAATTTTGTCAGATATTAAACTTTACACTATTCCATGTTTACGTCTTTGATATAACAAACAACCAAGAACTTTTATCATAAATGTGAAGTTTGTAATGTTGAGAACCGCGGTCGTCGAGCTGTCTTTCTTTATTCAAACAGTGGAACTCCCTGTGGGTTCAGGGAAGGAAGAGACCCACTGCACATCCCTACTCAATTCGCAAACGGCGAATATCAATGGAAAACGAGACTTGCTGTAGTGATTTTGTTATCAATGGCCTTCATAGCCTTCAACGTGGATTAGGTCGTATATCTCCATCCATTTATTCCATCCATCCATCCATCCATCCATCCATCCATCCATCCATCCATCCATCCATCCACCTTGAGTCACCCAACTTCAGTCTATGGTGATGCGAAGTTAGCGACACGACTGCATTGTTGCAGAGTCCTCAGTACCAGCACACAGCTCCAAACCTTTGTGAGTCGCTTCCAGCGTCCCTGGAATTCCGTCTACCGTCGTGTGGCAGTCCAGCTGTCAAGGCAGGCAGGTAGGACACGCACTGGGGGTAGTCACGGTTGTGATGTCACGTGATTAGCTGCACTCCCTTCTGTACCTGATTTCTGGTGAGAATGTGTGTGACTGTGTACCTGCCGCCATGAATTCAATTCCAGCGTTTGCATGTTAACATTTCGTTCGTCATATCTTTGTGTGACTGCCTCTTTTACTGTTGATGGACAATGTCCTATTGAGAAGTCTTTGTTCGTCACTGCTTTGAGAAAGAGAGAGAGAGAGAGAGAGAGAGAGAGAGAGAGAGAGAGATAAGAGGGAAAGAGAGAGGGCGAGGGGCAGAGGGAGAGAAAGAGAAAGTGAAAGAGAAAGGGAGAGAGAGAAAAAGTGAGGGAGGGAGGGAGACAGACACACAGACATACAGACACACAGACACATAGACAGATAGACAGGCAGAGATGGATGTGCACACACACACACACACACATACACACACAGACACACACACGCGCACACACACACACAAATACACACACACACACAACACACACACACACACACACACACACACACTCTCTGTCTCTGTCTCTGTCTCTGTCTCTGTCTCTGTCTCTCTCTCTCTCTCTCTCTCTCTCTCTCTCTCTCTCTCTCTCTCTCTCTCTCTCTCTCTCTCTCTCTCTCTCCCTCCCTCCCTCCCTCCCTCCCTCTCTCCCTCCCTCCCTCTCAGTTCCCATCTCTTTCACCCCACTTCTTCCCGCCCCCTCTTTCTTGCTCTCACAATTCGTGTGTAATATCTCATGTGTAACTTTATGGCAGGATGAAGACCAAGCTTGCACTCAGCCTACGAAAGAACTGCACTGCTGCTGACTTCTGACGGAAGGTGTACAGACATCAGGCTAGGAAAGCAAGAGAGATATTCCACCACGCCCCATGGATACTCATGAACATACACGTACGTCAGTTGTCTCTTTTATCAAAAGTGAAAAGAATTGTGTCGTCGGTCATTTTTATCTCGAATTTCTCATGATGGAATTCACTTCGTATCTTCCATATAACAACTTCTTACTCAATGCAGACTATGCTAACATAGAAAACTTGCAAACGAAGAATGTAAAAATCACAATTCCCATCTTTTAGTCTGATGTTGTCTGATACGTGTCCAAATGTGCAAACTGTTCCATGTCTACTTTGAGTCTTCAGTTCTAATCAGCCTGTGTGAAATCCGTCCATTTGAACTGTTCACAGGTGCAGCTGCAAACGTGCAGCAAATAAACAGCGGCGAGGCTCATAGGAATGTCGCTGTTGGACATGTTGAACACTGTAAGTGCATCACAATTTTAAAACCCCCCTAAAAAATTGAAGATATTGACTGTTGAAAACTTGTTAAAAATCCATAGCTAGTTCTTCATGGAAACGTTGATTACATCTTTGCTCTTACGAGATGGCGGAATTGAAAAACAATGTCTGGATTGAGAGTCAGTCCATATACAATTATTTTCCACTAACAGTAATTTGATATACCCAGAACAGCAAGAGTCATACTCTTACAGCAAAACACCACGAAAGCCCACTCCCTATGATAACAAAATGTTCCCCCAATATATATCAGGAACTAACTTTACGGATAAAAAGAAACCAGACACGTAGTCTGGAAATACGAATGTGTTGCATTGCATTCTCCCAAGACTTTCAATCAACAGAGTAGGGAGAATGGAGAATAGAGCAATGAGTGACACGAGGAAAGGGCGATGGGAGGCGAGGGGAGGGGAGGGAGGTGGCGATGTGGTGGTGCGGAAGGAGGGGGTCATGGGTGGGGTGTGTGTGGTGTTCTTTGAAAACATTGGGTGTAAGAGGAGATGAGAATACTTTGTCACGAGTTGCCTCACTAAGGCTTGTACAAAGCGACCCAGTAAGTATGACTTAAATTAATACTAATACGGTGTTTCGGAATGTTTCGTTGTATGTGTTGAGTCTGCTGGAATATTCTAAAGCATAGTCTTTCTTAGTTCATAGTCTTGCTGAAAAGTATTTTTAAGACCCTAAGAACATTTTGATGCAGCATTTCCAGGTCGCCACCAAGCAGTGTAGTTAAGATGCATCTGTAAGTGAATATTCGCTATGTTGCCATTCAAATATCATGTATGATTTACATACACATTCAAAATGTCTCTTTCAGTTACCCAGAACTTCTCATCCACAAACGGTAGGTGCGATGGACGTTTTCTGTGTTTCTGCTTGAGGACAGCAGGATGACAAACGTCACTATTGAGACGGAAATCTCTGGCTGTGACATCCACCCCGCCCCGGTACAAATGTACAGTGCAGCCGAGAAGTCAGAGTTATGAAGTCAGATGAAAAGTTGGCAGTCCTAATTCGTGATATCTGTCTTGGGCATCTCATTTTAGTTTTAGTTGAGAGATAAAGATCCCCCCCCCCAAAAAAAAAATAAAAATAAAATTAAATTAAAAAAAAATTCATTATTCATTTTCTTCTTAGGCCAAAAACAAATTGGTGTGGTTACGGTAACCCGACCTACCCTATTCTGGGGCGCCGACCCTACATCTTTTTATTGAAAATGTTGAAGTTTTTTTTTAAATCAAAGTTGTGGGTTGAGGGAGAGATCGATCGATCGTTCAGTCTCAGAAACAACCTCATTCTGAACACAGAGATGTAGTATCTCTGACACAGGTTGGTCACGTGACTTCGGTTCCGCATTCCAATGATTCTACCAATCAAAATTCAACATGATCAGAAGACCATTGAGAGTAAAAAGAGGCGATTCTATTTCACTCCAATTATTTATCCCGATAGATAAACACAAATTTGGTGTTCTAATAAAACTAATCTATGAGATTTTCAGGAAATCATTTGAGAACTACTTTTAGCGCGAACGTGTCTATAAGGTTGCAAACTGCCTTGAGCACGTGCGATTGTGTATATACAGTAGTCGCCGCTTATTAAAAACACATTGGGACCGAACAAAAGTGTTTTTAATAAGCGGCGTTTTTATTAACCGGCACTTCCCGCTTCACCAAGCCGTTGCGTTTCTTCCACCTGTTAAACCACCCATCTGTAGCTTTGAATTCGGAGCGACCAAGCTGGGAAGCAATCTGTTCCGCCTTCTGACACAGGATTGGGCCGTTTACAGGTGTGTTGCGCGCTTGGATAGAGTCGAACCACCGCTTTAAGCCATCTTCTGTCTCTTTATCCTTCCCGCAGCGCCGACGCTTCCTTTGGCCTTGACTGGAGCCCTCTGCGATATCAGCCCTAAGTTCATCTTCTTTTTTCAGTGTCTGGCACAGAAATGATGCCGACACACCCAAAATGTCAGCACCCTCCCTCAAACTTTTAGAATTTAGCTCTCGGTAGCGATCAAGCAAGTCCACTTTGTCTTTGGGTGTCATTTCTGTTCTTTTTCTTTTCTTTGGAGCTGAAGTTAAAGCCATTTTCTGATTCACTGCTTATCCAGCGAGACTAGACAGTGTTGAATTGACATCTGACGGTTTGCTGACAAGGGTGTAATCACTGTTCACACAAACGCTGAAGCGTCTTTAGTTGTCATCTAACGGTTTGCTGACAAGAATTCACAACCAGAGATCGACTCTGACCCTCCGAACAGCGAGAAAAAGAACAGAAAGTGTTTTTATTAAACGGCGCCTGTATTTAATAACCGGCGCAATTTTACATATGTTATATAGTGGTAAATCCGGACCGGACCAACTGTATGTAAAAAACGGCTGTTTTTATTAACCGCGTGTTTTATAAGCGGCGACTACTGTAGTAATACACGCGATCTTTGGACCTACTATAAACGCAGCGAAAAGGATTCCTATGGGTCCGGGCTGGTTTCGTGAATCTATGGTTATACTCTCGCAAGTAAATGCTTTCTGGCCGGAACCTGTGGTCTAACTGCCTTCACACTGTTTGACGAGCTCCACACTTCGATCATTCGTGTATCGACTGATGGAGTCAGTAAGTGATTTAACCTACATTCCGTCTGTGTTGAACGTTAATCGAATGGAAGTTTCTTCTGTAGGAATCCGTCCGATTCCGAAGTTCGATATTATCGGATAGCTCAGAAGCAGTTTTTCTAAGTTTAATCCTTCTAAGCATACATTAAATTAATGATTCCTCATCAGCAAAAGCACTCAGTGGGTTTCTGTGTGTATCGAAGATTATGCAGACGGGATTGGTTGCCTTACTCGCTCAATGAAGTATAAATATTGCTGTTGTATTCAAAGTCCTTATAATTAGTAGAGTTCACAATATTACACTCTTGTGATTCGAATTTTACCGCATACAAGTTTTACATTCATGGGAAATCGATGTTTAGAAAATGAATTGACGAAAACATGGCTGCCAGTATCGAGTGTATCACAACAAGCGGAGGAATACACTCACGATGTGATATGCCATTCAGCGTGGCCGAGACTATGTGTTCAGAACGGTGGTATGCATGTTATGGAAGAATTAAGGCTATTACGTGACCAACCTGTTGCTGAGACTATATTCACTAGTCTCAGCCACGCTGAATGAAACAACCTGTGTAGTTACAGACGACGCAGGGCGCAAAGGGAAGTAACTTACCTCGTTCCTCAAGCCTCATTCTGAAAGAAAAAAAAATGGCGTGCCTCGAACGTTTGGTGGCGACTGTTAACTCAAAATGTGACCATCAAGACGGCAAGAAGCAGATTTCCGCATATCCAGAGACGGCATCGATGACAGAAGTTTTTCTTAACATTCATCCCGAATTGAACATGAAAAAATATGGGGTGGTCGCTCGTGGCTACGGTGATGTGACCGCATGGAAAGCAGATGGGGATGGGTTTGAGTTGGCTTGGGGTTTGACTGTTGGAGAGGTCGGGGACACGTTTGGACTGAAGGCGATACATTCAAATGTGAAGTTTTGCAAGCCAAGAGTGAGGAAGAAGAAGAGAATGATCAACATGCAGCACAAGTTCCTGATGCATTTCAATTACATCTGGTTCACGTTAGGAGCACCGATGGTTGGTCACATGATACCAAAGATTATAATCTTTGATGATACTGACACTAGAAGGGCAGACAATCTCATATCAGCCATATCTTCACTGGTAAGTCAATGCTTTTCTTTACCTAATTCCAAGAGAAGTTAAGTCAAAATTGTTCAAAGGGAATATCCGTTGTCTGTTCGCACACTTATTTCCAAGTCGAGTAGGTTTAATTTGGTTTCCACGAGAGAGAAAAAAAGTTATTAAAAAACGTTATTGCCGACCTACCTACCCTAGTAGTGTCACATTTTCTGACAGTTACAAGCTCGTAGGTGGCTGCTGACTGCAATATTATAAATATGGCTGCTGAATTATTCACGGAATCCCCGGAATCCGCAAACCTGGAAGCATGTTGTTTCCCAAACTCTTATGTATGCTTCCAAGTTGTTTGCCACTACATCAAAATGCAATTTCAGTGGTACCATGCGCACTATAGATGCAACCCTTGTGCACTCGCTCTCTAGCTGTACCGTGAAACTGAGATTGGACCGTTGTGTTTATTTTATGATTTTATGGAATCAGTGAAGTAATAGATGAAACCCTCTGGCACTGGCCAAAAATCTTTCAAGGTACACTATCACCTTCCTCCACCTTCATTTACACAATTCTCCAATTGTTCTTGTTTTCTTGTCTAGGGGTATCACAAGTAGAGGGGGGATAATTAATTCACTTACTCTCTCACTGCTCACATGACATGACACAATGTTCATTAAGGATTTTCTTTAATGGAACTGAATCATGAATAAAGATCAACTTCAAGGCAAATGAATAAGATATGTCAATCAATTTTATCAGTCTACCCTCTGACTGAAACGTAGAGGATCGCTTCCTCTGAACCAACAGCGAACTTGACCCCCAAATTACTCACGAGTTTTCAAGCAGATGGGCGACGATGTTTCTCGAATGCTTCACTGACGAACTTTTGCCCAAAGAACGCTGTCCACTCAGACCAACACACACTCTCTCTCTCAAGGCTACCCTTGGAAGGAGAGGTTAGAAAGGCCATAGACACTGGTGGTGTATCCATACCCAACATAACACAAGTACCAGTGGGAATCCAGATTTGCACACTCAGCCAGCCTTCCGCACCAACTGAGGGAAAATTCTCCATACAACAAAAACGGCCTCACAATCCGGCAAAGCTTGTTCTTTCTCTCAAGGAAGGATACTGTTCTTAATACAGCAGTTCAGATGGTCGGGGGAGAGGACTTGAAGGATTTCTTTAACGTGTCCCACTGCAACACGGAGCGGCTTCCAACCCACGTCTCTTCACAACGATATTCTCGCTGCACACTGGTTTAACTTTCAAACGCTCCCGGCCATGAAGGTGTCACCCACAGTCCACACGTGACCACATCCATCCAATCAAATCATCAGGGAAGCGTCCCTCACAGTGCACACGTGACTACCCCCCAACCAATCAACCACACTGCCTCCTCAAAGGTCTCATCTTGTTCTCGCCAAACCTCGCATTTCGAATAACACTGAAACTAGGACAAAGGTCAGACCGTAATTCCCGCCAAACGTCGCATTTCAAACAACACAGAAAATAGGACAAAGTGTCGGACCATAATTCCCGTCAAACCTTGCATTTCAAACAACACAGAAAATAGGACAAAGGTTTTGACTGTAACATACACATGGAGATTTGCTAACTGGGTTGATGTTTCGAGTCGTATGTTATTACATGTTCAGCCTTTAGAATTACTCGGTATAACACTACCTGTGAAAGTATTCGCAGTTTGTCGCAAGATTTGCGCAAGGTGTGTGAGGAATTGTACAGAAAGTTCGAAACCAGGTAGCATTGTTATCAGGAATGCTAGGCATGCACCGGGGTGCATCTAAATATAGTAACCAAAGCTGGAACCCACCACTTGTTGCTGACTGGGAGTGATTAGCCCAGGGGGGAGGGGTCAGGAGATTCGATTGGGGGGAGGGCGAGAGAGGTTCGCGCACGAGTGAAGCATGAGTGAAGCATGAGTGATCTCGGAAGGCGATAGCGTCCCCACGTGTTACAATCAAATTTTCCAATTGGTTAATTGGAGCTGGGGCGATGGATCGTTTGGGCGTTTGACGCTGGGGGCACACAGATTCAAGCTTGCTGTCTGAGTAAGCCGGACGTATTGGCGACTGGGTCGCGTAGGCTCATGGGGACACGCGTGTCTGCTTAGAGCGTTATTATCACTCGAGGGGTTCTGGTTCTCCCGAGTGTAACAACAGTCTGTCAAGTCACGGTCTGTCTTGAGGTATGTTCATTACGGTTCTATGGTTGAACGCGTATATACCTTTGTAAGTGAGAGAACGCCATTTTTGACTAAATTATTCTGCAAGGGGTAAAGTTGAATTAAGTGTCTCCTCAATCGTCCAGTAAAATGAATATTGACTGTGGGAATGGAAAAGGGGGAGAAATTCAATTGCTCTTTGAGTGAGTCAAGTTATTGGGTTCTAATTTTGATGACGTCTGGGGTGCGTCCATCAGTCATTCGTGAATGGGAGTGTGTGAAAGAGGCTTGTGTTGAGAGTGCAGCAGCTGCTGCCTTATCTCGTAGTGATAAGTCATCTTTGTCTATTTTCAGACCACCGGCACACACACACATACACGTATATAGGTATACATGCTTATTAGCTTGTGTATACGGAACTGGGTTCAGAGAACCGCAAACTGGGTTTGCAGCAGTGAGTCAGCCATTCAGTGGCTACTGCTTATTAAGTTGGGTGTATGTATTCACGCCTGCGGAGCTGAGTCTATGGAGTCCTGTGGAAATCAGTCCAGAAGCGGCCGAGGGTGAACGAGTCCTACCGAAGAGTGCCACCGTTCACCGGAGTGACCAGTCCCGAGGGCCAGCCAGAGGGTTGGAGTCCAAGTGTCCCGGGAATACTGAGGGAGCGGAAGAGTGCTGTCCGCTGGGCTACTGCTTGGTGGATTACCACGACGATGGATTTGGCGGCGCATGGGCAGTGGCCCCGTGCGACTGTGGATTACCACGTGGGAGAATTAGAGGCATGGGCGGGGGCTCCGCACTACTGTCTGTGTAAACAGTGTGTGTTATGTATCAACCGTGCTCGGATTACCGTGTTGATTCCAGAGGGGAGCAAGGATACGAAGTGGTAAGAGAGTTTTCTTATACCCACTAGATCCATGAATGAGACGGAGAGTTTGACAGTAACTTTGGCCGAGGCCATCACGTTCTCAGAGTGCGTAGAGCTCTATCGTTGGAATGGAGAGGGAGTTCAGGGTAGACTGTTTCACTGCAAGAGTGGACCGTAGAAAACGCTAGCGCGATTGTTATTGTATGCTAATTGAGTGTCAGCGTCCCTCCACACGCAGTAAGAGCTGTGATTGGAGGACGCTCGATACGCTTCCCAGAATTTGCTTGAAGCCCCGCCCATTGGGGCGTGTCGCTTCATTGCTGAACTCGTGCGAGAAGGATTGTTGTGTGTTGTTGTATCCTTTTGGGGACTTATCCTTTTTTCGGGTTGGGATTTTCTTTCAGCTTTTGTTTTATTGATTAAACTATTGTTGTGAAACTGTATCCTACCCTCAGTGTCTCATTTTGTTGTTGTTTTCCTATTTATTTACCTTTATCGCTGTAGGAGAGTGGCAATTAGGATTTTGTTGAAAATCCTCAGGTGTAATTCTCAGTAACTGACTTATAAAGAATTTATCATACACCAGCATCGCGACACAGTTGTTCATCACGACAAATTGTCACACTAGTCTAGCGAACACTGAGAGCGCAACCAGCCTCAAGAAAGCACACGTTTTATTCCTTGATATTTATATTTAATTAAAGCAGGATTTTTGGCTATCGAGGCCTGACGCTACGAAGTTTGGTTCATTCTATTAGCTGATAGCGATTTCTGAGTGCTGAACACATACGACAATGTCTTCAATACTTCGACGTCATCAACTTCGTGATTAAACTGATTTGCAATCAAATTTATCGTTGTGGTTGTAATTCCAAAACGAGACACCATATTACCTCCAAAATACATTGGATTCTTATTTGGGAGAATCCCTGACCTTCCACCAATTTTCATTAGGATCCGTTTTTATCGTTTTGAGTTATTTTGCTGAATAACTAATTAACTAACAAACCTAGGGTTAAAAAAAGTATTGACATAAAAACATCTTACTACGAAACCTGAAGCCATCTTGCAGTTATCTTTCCAATGACACATACTTTATATAATTTATATATATTTTTAGCAACACAATTACAGATTCATTGATATATTTCATAGAAGATGAGGAAAAACAAATTGCAGCATGATTATGCAGTCACTTCTTGTAATCTGTGTATACTAGCAATGTATCATCATGTTATGTATAGTGGAATTTAATAATGGTTTGCTTTAAATTCTTTCTTCATAAAATTGCTCGAATGTCAGCTCCAAATTCCTATTGGCCCCTTGACAGAAACATTTTTATCATCAGTATAGTAGTCACACACACACACACACACACACACACACACACACACACACACACACACACACACACACACACACACACACACACACACACACACACACACACACACACACACACACATACAGAGGAAAGCACACAGTCACATTCAGACACACTCCTATGCACACACAGTAACATACACAGAAGCATGCATACATAAGAGCGTGCAATTTTGCACATGCACACATGCAGCTAATGAACACACTCATGAAAGCATGCACAATATTGCTCACTTGCTGACATGACATGGATACACTCAAATAAATATTACTTATCACTGCATAAACTCCTAATCTATTATGTGTTTGGTGGGATTTAAAAGAGAATGCAGATTAGTGTACAGCATCAAAATAATAAGTTCCCTTTATAACTCGGATGATGCAACAAAAAGGATGCCTTGAGTGGAGCTGACTGGTCCACAGTGGATGTCTTGGCAGAATCCATCTTACATTCCCTTTTTGTCCAAGTGTTCTTTTCACTTTGCCTCTTGTATTTTTAAATTCTGCATAGTTTCAGTTTTTTCATCCTGTGCTTTACTCGTCTCCCCATGTGTTGACAGAAGTAGCACACAGGTAAGAACAAGCAACATCCATGCCACCTCAACATCCCTATGGAAGTCATTTAACTGTCATCCCTTGGGTGTGGCTTTCTTGAAATTGCACTGTTCCCTGTCTTTATCTCTTTGTTGTTATCAATGTATGAGGCTGATAGTGTTAAGCAGCATATTTATCATTGCATATGTAAGGCAGCGTAATCACACTGCACAAAAAAACTCCAACATGCTTGTTACGGGCCGACCCTGTGTCCTATTTTCTCTGTGGTTTGAAATGCAAGGTTTGGCGGGAACTGAAGCCTGACCCTGTGTCCTATTTTCTCTGTGGTTTGAAATGCGAGGTTTGGCGGGAATTGCAGCCTGACCTTTGACCTATTTTCTGTGTGGTTTGAAATGCAAGGTTTGGCGGGAATTGCAGCCTGACCTTTGACCTATTTTCTGTGTGGTTTGAAATGCAAGGTTTGGCGGGAATTGCAGCCTGACCTTTGACCTATGTTCTAAGTTGTTTGAAATGCAAGGTTTTGGCGGGAACAAGCTAACACCGTTAATGAGTGATGGACGCTTCCTGATGATTTGATTGGTTGAGTGTGATCACGTGTGGACTGTGGATGATGCTTGCTGGCCTGGAGCGTTTGAGAGTTAAAGGAGTGTGCGCCTAGAACAGCTTTGTGAAGAGACGTGGGTTGGAAGCCGCTCCGTGTTGCAGTGGGACACATTAAATAAATCCTTCAAGTCCTCTCCCCCGACCATCTGCCCTGCTGTATGAAGAACAGTGTTCTTCCTTGAATAAAAGAGCAAGCTTGCTGGATCTGGATCTGGAGGCCCTTTTTTCATCGTATGGAGAATCTTCCCTCAGTCGGCGCAGACCGCTATCTGAGTGTGTGTGTTGGTCTGAATGGATAGCGTTCTTTGGGCAAAAGTTCGTCAGTGAAGCATTCCAGAAAAGCGTCGCCCATCTGCTTGAAAGACTTTTGAGTAACATTGGGGTCAATTTCGCTGTTGGCTCAGAGGAAGCAATCCTCTACGTTTCAGTCAGAGGGTAGACTGACGGAACTGATTGACGTTGTTATCCAGTTGCCTTCAATTTGATCTTTATTCATGATTCAGTTTCATTAAAGAAAATCCTTAATGAACGTTGTGTCATGTCATGCGAGCAGTGAGAGGGTGAGTGAGTGAATTAATTATCCCCCCCCCCCCCTCCACTTGTGATACTCCTAGACAAGAAAACAAGAACAATTGGAGAATTGTGTAAATGAAGGTGGAGGAAGGTGATGTAACAGCACAAAAAAACTCCAACATGCTGATGGAAAAAGACATGACAAACAGAATGTGCTTCATCTTCAATTTATTAATCAGCTTATTACACATCAAAAGGACTTTATTATTGAATAACATTGACCAATACTGAATGCTTGAATAAGCAATACATAATTTGCTATTTTGCACAACATAAGCATTATCAGCAACATAGCAAGCTTTCAGTGCAACACAAACACCACAAACATTCAGGAGCAACAGCAGCAGCAATATCAGCATTACAAGAGATACAAGAGATACAATTAAGAGATACAAGATACTTTATTGTTCTCATTGTTACAAGGAAATTCATTTTGTCGGTGGCAAAAACATAATACATACATACAAAAACAGAAACGTACAAGAAGTTCAACATTAATTAACTCAATTAACCATCAGCACAACTATCATTATCACTGTTGTTACATCCCTCATCAACATGATTTATGATAGGTCACATATAATCATCATTATCATAAGTATCCTCACCACCATTCATTGTCATTAAAGCAAACATCATTAATCACATTTGGGATTAACCATGACAAGTCACATATCTGTCATTTTAAGTAGCTTCACCACAATCACACCAAGGCAACACAAACAGCAACATTATCATTCTTGTAATATTCAACATCATCACTATATTTACTACATTTCTGCATCATTGGGACCACCACCATCATTATCACACCCACCACCATCACCAGTCTATCTCATCGATATTAAGGCAAACAAAACAAGTCATCATTTGTCATCATTAATATTCACAGCATCACCATATTCATCCTATGAAAAAGGGCCCAGATTTATTTTTGTCTTCATTACCATCATTATAACATCACCATCATTACATCATGAACTGCAACATTATCGTCACTATCAGAAGAAGAAGCAGCAGGAACATCAGTATCATCCTCAGGACCACCATCATCTTCATTGTTGTTACATCCATTATCAACATGTCTTTACTTACTGCAGTTTATTGTCCACCATATTCAAATCATCTTTGTTATACTGAAAACCAGCTGTGCTAATTCACACATCTGTCATCATTCGCATGAGTAATTTTACTACTAACACACATACATATTTACATACTTATCAAAACAACTTTTTCATGGAAAGTACATTGCAAGTCTACACACAGGAATAGGTACACATGAAGTGAACACAACAAAAGATTGGACACAGCCCAGAAACAAAAGCCCAGCAGGAGGTCATTTCTGCAACTGAAACTATTGTTAATGATACCTAGAATTCTTTATGCATAAGCTGTTCTGGTTTCTCCCTTCTACTGAATACCATTAGAAACATCACCGGAATAAGTATTGGCAACATTTCATGTTTAATATATCTGTCCTTTTTGGCTAGTTATCTTTACTCAGATGTTGTCAAGTTTACATTGATCATATACACCTTCACCAGTTTGCAACATTTTTCTTCACCCATGAATTAGAGAAAATCCCTTTAAACTACAAAAGTAGTTATGTGAGGTCAAACAGCATCAGTGGCAATAATCTACTAAGGATGTATACACGAGTGACTCTCTGCTCTTTGACATAGATACACATCAATATAACTTTATTCATGAATAAAGGGCAATTACTGTGCACATGAACAAGTAGTAGATACATGAATATCTGAATATCCCCCCTCTCTCTCTCTCGTGAGTGCTCTTGGAAAAGATATTCTTCTTCTTTGTGACTTTAATATATACTACCTAAAAATTAACGGTGCATGGAATTCAACTATCCTGCTCTTTGGACTCAAGCAATTGGTTCATACAGCCACTAGGGTCACTCAGTCAATATCGACTCTTATTGATCACATATATACCACCAACATCCATCTGGTGCAAAGCACTTGGGTGCCAAGAATGGGCATTAGTGATAATTTTCCAATCATCTGCTCCTTGCATGCTAAACTCTCCAAAAGCAAAAAACGCGATCATTCATATCTGACCTATAGATCGTTCAAAAACTTCGATGCCAAAACCTTTTGTTCTGACCTCCAAAAGACACCCTTCCATGAAGTCCAATATCACACCGATCCAAACTCTGCACTTCAGCTTTGGTACAACATATTTCTAGGAATAATTAACAAACACGTTCCGATCAGAAGAAAACGCTTACGTCATCCAACACTGCCACCGTGGTTAACCAAGGAAGTAATACAAGCAATGTCCCTCAGAGATAAACACAGGAAAAGCAATGATTTCGTTGCATACAAAAAGCAAAGAAATGCAGTTAAAAGTTTAGTGAGGAAAGCAAAGAAAGAATATTTTCAGAAACTTATAACTGACAACAAAAACATCACCTCAGTATGGAACGCCATAAACACCTTTACCAAACGAAACGGAGCTAAAGCTCACTCATCACACCCATCCAATGATGTTAATGACTGCAATACTCACTTCCTTTCTGTGGCTAACAAGTTATTCCCTCGCGATAGCAACCATAATTTCACATCTGAAACAGCATATCTCCGAGAATTCTGCCAAGAGAGACTATTGTCTTCATTGGAATTTGAGATTCCTCTTCTTGCTGTTCATGAAGCGGGCAGATATATTGAAAAACTCAACTCTAAAACAACAGGACCTGATGGCATCAATAGCTTTCTTCTTAAACTCTCTCTTCCATATGTAATCGACTCACTCACATACATATACAATTTGTGCATTATCAAGCAAAACTTCCCAGACGAATGGAAAAAGCTAAAGTTATCCCTCTACCAAAAGTGAAAACTCCCACAAGTCTAGATGACTTCCGACCCATATCAGTTCTATCAATTTTATCTAAACCAATTGAAAAGCACGTTCACAAACATCTGTTGGCATTTCTTGATCGGCACAGTCAGTGTGCCAAATCCCTCGCGAGGAAGATCCGTGACCTGAGGTAGTTTTTTTTGAGAATAGTAGGCACGCTGGAGAGGGTACGGGACAGATCCCAACACACACACACAGACAGATAAAGTCTGTAGGACCTCCAGTAAACCTGGAGGGATAACAGTATAACTAATCTACACACCAAAAATCATGGCTATATTTCCAATAGTTTCTGAAATATTTCAATCTGAAATGTGGTTTCCCCCTACAGAGACGGATACAAGCCCTGGAAATGAGATGCTACCGCAAGATTCTGAACATCTCATATAAAGACCATGTCACGAATGAGGAAGTCAGCAACAGGATCAGGAGAGCAATTGGACAGTACGAAGACCTGCTCTCAATCGTGAAAAGCAGAAAGCTGAAGTGGTACGGTCACGTGTCAAGAGGCAGTGGGCTGGCCAAGACCATCCTGCAAGGTACCGTATCAGGTGGGAGAAGGAGAGGCAGGCAGAGAAAGAGGTGGGAAGACAACATCAAAGAGTGGACAGGCTTGACCTTTGCTGACTCACAGCGAGCCACAGAGGATAGAGATCGATGGAGGAAGATTGTCCGAAAGTCATCAGTGGTGCCTCAACAACCCATCTCAGGGTTAAAAGACTGAACTGAACTGAACTGAACTGTGCGCGAGTGTGCGTGTGTGTGTGACATGTGTGTGTGACATGTGTGTGACATGTGTGTGACATGTGTGTGACATGTGTGTGTGACATGTGTGTGTGACGTGTGTGTGTGACGTGTGTGTGTGACATCTGTGTGTGTGACATGTGTGTATAGTGTGTGTGTGTGTGAGTTAATGTGTGTGTGAGTTAATGTGTGTGTGTGTCACATGTGTATGTGACATATGTGTGTGTGACATGTACGTGTGACATGTGTGTATGTGACGTGTGTGTGACATGTGTGTGTGTGACATGTATGTGATATATGTGTGTGACATGTGTGTGACATATGTGTGCGTGACATGTGTGTGTGACATGTGTGTGACGTGTGTATGTGACATGTGTGTGTGACATGTGTGTGTGACGTGTGTGTGTGTGACATGTGTGTGACATATGTGTGCATGACATGTGTGTGTGACATGTGTGTGTGACATGTGTGTGTGACATGTGTGTGTGACATGCGTGTGTGACATGTGTGTGTGACATGTGTGTGTGTGACATGTGTGTGTGACATGTGTGTGTGACATGTGTGTGTGACATGCGTGTGTGACATGTGTGTGTGTGACATGTGTGTGTGTGAGCATTACCACGTGTAGGAACGACTACATTGATCATGCCATAAAACTCAAACAGGCAGGATTACCTACATTTAACTTACCCAATACAAATGTACGTAAGTCTCATAGTTGCAACATTTCTATGTCCCTTGGCTTCGCAAGACACACATTAATTTACATATCGGAATCTATTTTACATCAATAGCTGACTCAACCAGCGTTCTTGTTTTTATGGGACACGTACTATCATGTTTTTATGACACTAGCTATAATTTATGTAGTTCGCCATCTTGACCTAGTTATTGATGTCCTCAGGTGAGCCGCGCGGGTGACGAGATGTCTAGGCTATTCTAACGCACCAATCATAGCAGAGAGCTGCAGACAGGAGCCAATCAGAGACCGAGTGAAATCGTAAACAACTTCCACGAGCTCGCTGCTCAAGTGCAAATCGTCATTCCTCCTTCTCCGCAGTGTGCTTGCGAGCTTTCGAGAAACAGAGTGTAGAGCCCAAACCTGCGTGCAACAATGTCGAGCGGCGACTACCAGTACCTGGACGAGTACGATGACTACAACATCGAGCAGCACAAGTACATTCACAGGTCCCACAGCGGCAAAGGTCGGTCGAAGAAGGAGGCTGCTCTCAACCACCGCGAAGATCCGAGCGGCCATACAAGGAAGCAGACGCAGAAACTGATCAACAACCACCACAAACAAGCGAACGTGAAGAGGCGATGATGTGCAGAACTTTGTAGGAACCCGCGGTAAGTCTCGAAGCTGTCGTTGCATACGATGAGCGCCGAGTGTGTTCCTGTCAACTGTGTTGCAAACGATACTATCGCATCGAGGTTGGTCTTGTATTTGTATCGGGAGAAATGGAGTGCGCACTGCTTGTGATGATGACGTCGTCATCGTCGACGTCGATTTTGTCCGCGTGGCTGGTGACATTAGCGGCACGATTCGGTGCATTGGTGCTGGATGTTTATGCGCAATCATGTCAAGCACGTTTCTTTGTTTGTTCAGTGTCTTAATTTCGAGTGTGACGATCTGAAACTTTGCATTGATGTGGCATGAGCTAGCTGGTGTGTGTCACGGATCTATATATAGATCCGTGGCTTGTCAACATGCACCTGTGCTGCCTGTGCGCTTCAACCCACACGTTCTGCTCTGCTTTCCATTGTTCGATCTCCTCCTCAGCTCAAAGGAAAATTCCATTTCGGGGAAAACTGGGTTGCTATACATCTTTGGAAATGCATTCTCATATTGAAATAACTATAGACCGAGTATACTTCTGAAGGTTTTTATTTTGTTTTTGTTTTTGTTATTGTTGTTGTTGTTTCTGTGCTGTTTCATGATATAAATTTGCCCCGGGACCCGTTCATTCAACAACATAAAAACATTTCGACCGTGCGCTGCATGGATCACTGCACAATGGAAGTGCATATGAATCAGAGAGAGAGAGAGAGAGAGAGAGAGAGAGAGAGAGAGAGAGAGAGAGAGAACGAACGAACGAACGAACGAACTTTATTTTACAAGGGTAGTGAATTAGGCAGTAGTGCCTTTCTTACATTCAGCCCTTGAGGCAAAATATTCAAATGTGGTGATATATATATATATATATATATATATATATATATATATATATATATATATATATATATAGAGAGAGAGAGAGAGAGAGAGAGAGAGAGAGAGAGAGAGAGAGAGAGAGAGAGAGAGAGAGAGAGAAAGAGAGAGAGAGAGAGAGGGGAGCTGGGGAAAGGGGGAGGAAGGGAAGAAGGTGGGGGGGTAGCTGGGGAAAGGGGGAGGAAGGGAAGAAGGTTGGTGGGTTGGATAGAGAGGGTTGGGGAGAGGGTGGGGGAGAGGGAGGGAGGAGAGAGAGAGAGAGAGAGAGAGAGAGAGAGAGAGAGAGAGAGAGAGAGAGAGAGAGAGAGAGAGAGAGAGAGACAGACAGACAGACAGACAGACAGACAGACAGACAGACAGACAGACAGACAGACAGACACACAGGCAGGCAGGCAGCCAGACAGACAGACAGACAGACAGAGTCAGCCAGCCAGCCAGCCAGCCAGCCAGCCAGACAGACACACAGACAGACCAGAGAGACCAGACAGACAGTCAGCCAGCCAGCCAGACAGACAGACAGTTGGGCGCTCGACTCTCTCTCTGTCTCTCTCTCTCTCTCTCTCTCTCTCTCTCTCTCTCTCTCTCTCTCTCTCTCTCTCTCTCTCTCTGATGGAATGTCTATTATAAAAGGATCTGAGGCAAAGGTTTATCGGTGACTGGATAATGTAGCAAATGTTGATGCCCAATTTATTCTGTTAGTCCAGGAGACAAGAGCTGTACGACAGATTGCTATGTACTTATATCATGCTTTCAAGAGAAGACAAGATGCAGTTAGTATTGCTGTGGCCGACGAAGCCTATTACTATGATTAAGTTGTGATGGGCCGGTGGCCCAACAAAAATAAAACGTTCGATCGTTCGTTCTCTCTCTCTCTCTCTCTCTCTCTCTCTCTCTCTCTCTCTCTCTCTTGAATTTGTACACTGTGTAGTTCCAGATTTTGTTGATATAGAATGTATATTACTTAATTTTATGGAAATGTGTGCAAAAGGCTGGAACTGTCACGTATTTTAGCCAGAAAATTAAAACCGGATGTTGTCAATAAACTCTTAGTTCATTCGTCTCGTGTCATTTTGCGCATCCTAGCAATATATGTCCATAACTGAGATTGATTGATAGAACGATCGATATAATCTATTTATGTTTGAAAAGAAAAGCTATAAATGTCTCTTCATTTTTCCCTCCCTTTAGAAACATGCCTGGCATTTGAACTGGATCGAACCGGACGTGGATCTGAATGATGGTCAGCTGGCATGACAAGGCAGACTGGAGTGGATTTTGTTGCTTTGGTAGCATGGAGAGAGAACTGAAGCCGGTTGGGTCTTGTGTCACATGACACGACCTTGATGACCTGTGACCCATGTTGCAGTCACCAAGCTGTTGTGAATACTGTCGTTGCTTGGCAGCCAAATGGTTACCATAGTCATTCCTGGATGCCCTATATCACTTTGCTGATAGGGAATCCTGCTTCTAGTGATCTGAGACTATTGTGAGCTGGCAAAAAGTCTGTATATTCACAGGTTTAATAAATTTTTATGAGTACTTATAAGCTTTATTTGCCGTTTTATTTGTATTTATAAACTGCATTAATTCATGCAA
Organism: Theodoxus fluviatilis; assembly: GCA_034096865.1. NCBI lineage: Eukaryota > Metazoa > Mollusca > Gastropoda > Cycloneritida > Neritidae > Theodoxus > Theodoxus fluviatilis. The sequence goes on along the minus strand of JAWQFJ010000332.1, from coordinate 30,554 downwards.
TACAAAATATCTCATTGTACATGTTTGTTTTTGTCTTTCCATAATGTCAGTTTTAGAAGCTCAATGTGTGGACCGACTGTCTGTCTGTCTGCATGCCTGCCTGCCTGTCTGTCTGCCTGCATGCCTGCCTGTTTTGCCTGTCTGTCTGCCTGCCTGCCTGCCTGTCTGTCTGTCTGCATGCCTTCCTGCCTGCCTGTCTGTCTGCATGCCAGCCTGTTTTGCATGCCTGTCTGTCTGCATGCCAGCCTGTTTTGCATACCTGTCTGTCAGTTTTGTCTGTCTGCCTGTCCGCATGCCTACCTGCCTGCCTGTCTGTCTGCATGCCAGCCTGTTTTGCACGCCTGTCTGTCTGCATGCCTTTACAGGTTAATTCCTCTCTCTCTCACACACACCTCACGCACACACCTCTCTCTCTCTCACACACACACACCTCTCACACACACATCTCACACACCTCACACACACACCTCACACACACACACCTCACACACACCCACACCTCACACACATGCACTCACATACACACGCACCTCACACACCTCACACACACTCACCTCTCTCTCGCACGCCCACACACACACACACACACACACACACACACACACACACACAAACTTCACACACACACACACACACCTCACACACACACCTCACACACACACCTCACACACAGGCACGAAATCACACATTAGCGAACACATACTGGCACTCTCATATGCATACTGGCCGTTTTCTCCTTGACTATCAAATAAACAAATGAATAAACAAACAAATAATTAAATTAAAGACGGTGTTGCAGTAGATACAGGCATATTACCGGAACCTTTCTTTCAGCTGTCCTCCTCTTTTTCCATAGTCAACATATTTCAAACAGGGGGCATACTGTTTTTGCCCACTTGTATGTAGAAGGTGACACTCCAAGTAGTCCACAAAACAAATTCAAACAAAGGAAAAATAATGCAAACACATGAGATATGCATTTTTTTAAAACACAAATTTAATACATTTCCAGAATATATTGCTCACACCTCAGTTGAGAAGAAAGTTTTTTTCACCAGTTTTGGAATACACAGTCATATAAATATAGAAAGATCAGATCTAAACAATCTCGGGTTTTTTGGTTGGTCTCATAGGCTAATCGGGGAGTTTACCCCTTGCACAAGGGATACGTTTCATTTTCAATATTGAGCAATGCAGAATGTGATTCAAGAGCAAAGTAATCATCGGTATCAATGGGTTGGAATGTGAAATTACTAAATTTTTAATTGCCAGATAATAATTCAAAGATTTTTACCCCTATACTCAGAAGTGATTTTCTGCTTCTATTCAAATATATGCCACATCAAATAAAGAAGAAAAAAACCCGAATCTGCAGCTTCAAAGCGTGCTAATAATTAGCTATTGCACTGCATCTATCTTATCTCGGAATAAATCCATGTGCAGACAAATCCATAACAATGACAACTGAAATAGCACAAATAATCCCTACTGGCAACCTCACGCTCTTATACAAATCAAAGAAATGATCTTGACAGCAGGTCTGTCACTGATGGTTCCGTTTGCAAATGGCATGGGCACCTCTTGTCAGTCTACATGAATATTCATAGAATACTTGCAGTCAAATGGCATGGGCACCTCTTGTCAGTCTACATGAATATTCATAGACTACTTGCAGTCCTCAGCAGTAGCACTCACAACCAAGAGTGAGAAAGACATTAATGGACAAATGTAAAGTTGGTAGAAATGTCTTCCTGACAAAGATGCCACTTCTCCCTCTCTCTCTCTCTCTCTCTCTCTCTCTCTCTCTCTCTCTCTCTCTCTCTCTCTCTCTCTCTCACACACACACACACACACACACACACACACACACACACACACACACACGTGCAGTTTCGAGATGGCTGCAATCACTCATGTAAGGGGGGATAACACATTACCACAGTCACCAGCGCCTCCTCAACAGTCTGAGTCATCATATAGACCTCTATGTTGACCGAAACAGTCATTGTGTAGACCTCTATGTTGACCGAAACAGTCATTTAGATTTACCATGCGCAGTTGTTACATCATTCGATTAAAACAAAGAAAAAACAACACCACGAAAAGAAATTTACTGTAAAATAGTGATGGCAAATTCTCACGCAACTATTGTCGCCATCAGACCATGACTGGAATGGATGTATGACATTGGCAAACTGACACATGACGATCTTGAAATGTGGTATCGCATAATCTGTCTCGACTTTGCGGCACACAGAAATAGTTCCATATAAATGCCACGTACATCAGCACAACTCGGGGAGAGAACGCAATAAGTGCGTGAAGCAGTGCCAATATTATATTAAAAAATCTTTGCCACTCTGGGAAAGGGTCTGAGAGGTTGATTGAACTGGTTCATGTGCTACAGGATCGTTTGTGAGAAATCAATCAAGATGATGACAACAAGAAACTTGAAGTTGGAGCAACAAACAATTAAGTTCGGAACTGATCTTATGGAGTTGCCAGCAAAGACTTTCTTAGCTTTACTTAAGAACTTAGTTTTGAAGTTACTTCGTCAGCAAACCAATTAAAACTGCCATTTCTGTAGTTAAAAAAGATAGAATATTTTAAAGTCATTCCTTTTTTACAATGTGTAAATCATTCGACTCTGGTATAAGAAAAAAATCTGCACTGATCTTCACATTGGTACATTCATGAACTTACCCTTCTGTAGTAAAGTACAAAATGCCACAACTCATTCTTCTGTGATTGCATTTGCTTTCATCGCCTTTATGCAATAATTTCATTCTTTTGGTGACAATGCGATGTGGTTTCTGGTGTGAGGCCAAACATGAATTTGTCTAAATGTGAATAAATCAGAATCTAATTTATTATATATCAGGGGAAGAAAAAAAAAAGGTGGTTATGACTATTAACTCCCACTGCCTTGATGGCCACACTGTATACAAATGATTCATGTACAGCTGTATACTTTTGTTTGATGGCCACACTGTATACAAATGATTCATGTACAGCTGTACACTTTTGTTTGATGGCCACACTGTATACAAATGATTCATGTACAGCTGTACACTTTTGTTTGATGGCCACACTGTATACAAATGATTCATGTACAGCTGTATACTTTTGTTTGATGGTACAACATACATCAATTCTGGCATCTGCTAGCATAGCATGGATACAATACGTTTGCCAATCATTAGTACAAAGCAATTACTGTACCCACTGTAATGCTGTATCCACATGAAAGCTATTAGGCAGTAATCTTTTCCGAATACATTATGCAAAGCAAGATGAGTACGTTGATACGTTGGTGCATAAATGCAAGCTTCAATATTACACTCTGATAAATAATGTATTGACTTTTGTCAAAGTCATCATAAACAACAATTTCAGACACATAGTACATTATCCACAGATCTTCCAGTCATAATATTCCATGCTAGACGTGTGAAGTTTTGGTAAATAATGAATGAGCTCATACACATAGTCAGATGATTTAAAAGGTTTTGTGTTTTTGTTTGGCACAACAACTAATGATTAATATGCCAGTATCTGAATTCTCACATTTTATATGTAAAAAAATCCATTTTAATATTGAGGGACAGAGCCTCAGAATCAGTCCAATATCACACAAGGAAAAATGACGGCACACGACTTGATAAATGATAGATGGAGTTATAATCTGTCCAATATCAAGAAAAGAAATATGAAGGGATGAGCAATGTGCCATTGTGGAAAGTCGCACATCGTCTAGGTCTTGATTTACGTCCATGCTCATCTGTTTTCATCAATGGCAAAGATTCTATGTCTATGCACACCAGTCTTAAATACATACAAAAATTGAAGGGTGTATTTACACACGCCAGTCTTTGTCAGTGATAAATTCTCTGTGCATCTTTGTACATACGTCTTTATCAATGGAAAAACCCGTGTGTGTTTAAGCACACCCGTCTTTAAATAAATCTAAAAGAAGAAAAAGATGCATCTACACACCAGTTTTTGTCACGACAAAGTCTCTGAGTATCTTTGTGCGTCAATCTTCACCAATGGCAAAACCATGGCTCCTAGCACACACTGAGGGAAATGCATGAAAAGCAAGCAGAAAGACTAAAGTCACCTTTGAAGAGCCAAAGACATTGCTTTGCTTACACATTCAAACAGCGTGCATTCAGAATGCAGTCGCCTCTCTAACAACCCTGCTCCCAATGGTGCCCAGGCAAAATGTGGTTCAAACATCCCCCATTAACTGTAGACCAAGAAGTTTAGGCTGTGGGGTTTAGTTTTCACGACATGAACATCCATCAGATTTTGACAAGACATCAGTGCTGCCATGTGTACGATGACAGCCTAAATGTCATATGTCCAGAGCAATGTGGCAATGAGGGCAGGTTGCTGCTCTGTCCAAATCATTGTGCCATTTTCACATACTTCATATGTTGTCGAGGGCAAGAAAACAGATGGATAAATGGATGAGAGTTTTATGGCCCATCAGCCTTTGTAGACAACGCAAGGCTGCTGAGCATGAAAACCACTAGAAAAGAGTAAGCACAAATCAAGTCACAATGTCCCTAGTTATTCGTCTTTTACAAATGGCATAGGGAGACGTGGTGGGTCCATTCTGATCCCCAACCCACAGGGGCAGGCAAGAAAACATTTGCCATCTTTTATGCAGAGAAATATCAATTCAGCATGGCCATAACTTTGGCACCTATGCAGCCACCCTGTCAATAACATCCAAGAAAGCTCATACCGCCTAAGCTTATAAGCTTATGACGCTATACAAATGACACATATAAGAGCAAGCCTAAAGGAATTGTATTCAACTCTGGTAGCAAACTTGGCACCAGTTTACCCTGTCTGAGACTATGGACCCATCCAGACATACTCTCAGGCCGAGTTTGTAGAATTCCCAACTAATGAGGCGATTTTTGCATTGTCTTATTGGTTCATAGCATTAAGTGGTTTGTATGGTATACAGACTTCAGGCTTTCTCTGTAGAATCTTCTTCAAAATGTATATTGCGTGGCTTTCTTGTCTCAGCACATTTCGTGTATTATGAATTCCATCAGGATAACAACAAATCATGCTTAATCTTTCAGATATCATTTCCCTAGTTGGTGAGCTTTTTCCAGATCAAAAGTGCTGGCAGATCTTCTATTTCATCTAGGACAAATATAGATCAGTGTCCCAAAAGGACATAGTCAATCAAGATACTCAAATTGTTCTTGAACTCTTGACATGGAGGTAGCTTTTTAAGGCACCAACATATGCCAACACATGTCAGACAAAAATGTTTAGCCGACTTCTAGACATTGATGTGCAAATAACTCAAACATCCCCCATGGATAGAACATCATATTCAGCATGCAACTCTCCCTGCATGGTCACTTGGATAACACTTATGCAGAAACTTGGCGTACATTGCACATTCATTCTGTGATAATCACACCAATACATACCCCGGCCTACTACCCACTTCACTGAATGTAAAATATACAGTTGGCAAGCACTGGATGTCCCTGTAATTTCTTCCCAGTCCACCATACACAGAATAAAGTCTGCAGGAGACACAGAGAATTTCAAGCTCTGTAAAAATAAGTCTGTGACCTAAGCCTTTAAAATCATTTTGCTGGTTTCTTTCATATTCTCTTCTGCACATATCTGACCTTGTCTCAGTCTTTCATCTGAAGCAGTTTCAAAGCAGACTAACTATGTAAGCATGATATCACCCACCACCATACTCCACTCTGTTACCGTTTCCTTACCTTCCCTAGCAACCAACTGAGGAGAGGTGTTCTCTCATGTTTTCACCCTCAAACTCATTGTTTATGTATTCTGAGGTCATTGCATGATCGACAACAGTGCCCTGCTCTGGCAAAACCAGGGTTAAGTCACTGAGTCACGTTTGCTGTATGGCTAAGAAAGACTGGCTGGGGTCTCCTGTAGGTGAAATGTGTTTCTGGCATTTTCTTATACTTATAGAAAAAACAATTATGTATCACATATTGTTAGGATTTCATTTACTTCTGCTTAGAATATTTTTGGGGGTCAGTTACTGTGACAACTCCCTTCACTGTTTTACATAAGTTACGTTAAATAAGTTCAAACTTTTAAGTTATTTTTCTCGAAATTTGTCAGAATATGAGCAAAGGGCAGTACATAATTGCATGGCACACTTTGTATTCATTTGTTTAAGGTATTGATCATCCCCATCTCACCTTCTCAGAAGATAGAAAGGTGAGAATGCGTCAGCTTTTCAATGTCCATGAATCAGGCAAGGGAATGATATGAGACTGAAAATTGATTTATGATGTTTAAAATGAGTGTGAGAGTCTGCTTGTTTTGCACACTCCATTCTTTCAATGCTGCTTGTGAGGTATTTTTTAAGGAGGATATAACATCGCACATTCCTTGCTCTTAAGAATTCTCTTATGCAACTGCAATGCAGCCATTCGGTGCAAAGAGGGAATGTGATAAATAGCGATGGAAAATATCCATGTTCACACATTGGTAGAAGATATTAAAAAATCAACACGAAAAGATGTTGTGACTTTCCAATAAGCCAGAATTTCAAAACAAACATTCCGACTCTGAGGCTATGTTAAACAAAATGGAAATAGAACATCAAGCACACTACTGCATGTTTACATGAAGATACTGACTAGATAAGCTTGGGGAATAGTCATATCAACACATCTAGAATAAATCAATGGGTGACCAAACACACGTACAGGTTGTATTGTTGAAAAAACTACAGGGACTTTCGCACAAGCACTGGAAGTACATGAAGTAAGCCTATCTGATGCAGACACTACTCAAAAGCATGATGGGTTTTGAAAAGTCACAAAGTAAAAACAAGTAGTAGATGACCCGTTCTCTCTTCCTCTCTAAACCTGCAAAATGTCTGTCCGTTTCTATATTAGGCTAGTTCTGTGTGCCAGCACTTGAATACTACCCTGTTTTGTGGTACAACTTCCCTGAACTAAAGTCGAAAAGCCATAGCTCAAATCGAATTCCTCTCTGAAATTGAATGAAATGAACGAGTCCAACCTGAGACAATGCATACTGATGAATAATGATGATGACGCACAAGAACATTTGGGAATAATTTCTTTACAGGGATTTAGAATATTTGGTTTGTAATCTCTTGAGTCATGAAGCAGATCTCCAAGTACATAAATAGCCATAAGCAAAGGTGATCTAATATCAATTTGAAAACAGTGTACAAAGAAATGGCTGCCATGACTAACAAAAGAGGTTAGTCACAACACTAATGATCTCTCACTAAGCTTCAAACACTCTAGAAATGTTCAAACATGAAATATCAAGCATACTAGCTATCACACAGTTTCTAATAAACACAAATTGTACACACAGGTTTACAGCAATCAGAATGAAATAGATAAAATAATCTTGCATTGGCATGAAGGCAAGAAATTCATCTTCAGTTCAGTAATATCAGTGATAAGAATACTCTGGGATCACTTCTGGCAATCATAAATGAGTTTCTGAGTATGAGGATTTAATAATGGAAAAACAATCAAGTATAAGCACCCTGGTAAGAAAAGCTGAAGTGGGCAATTTTTTTCCATAAATAGGGGGGAAAATAATAATAAACACATAGCGATAATAAATGCTGGTGATTTAAACCCATGATATCTCACAGAAGCAAAAACAAGACCATTCTCCAGATGATCTCAGCCTATAATTGCAGGATGAAATCTGATGAAAGAGGCAGTCACACAGCAATTAAGATTATTTGTTCCATTACTTTCATTCTCCACAAAAATAGGAAAGAATTATATCATCGGCTCCCAAACTCCATAAACTTAAACTCTTTTTGTAACCTACCATCTGACAAAAATCTTATAAAAAATGAAAGAAAAAGTGCCCACAAGATACACACCTGTGTCTCATATTCCACAGCCAGAGAATTTTTACCCTCATTTCACAACCTCAATCAGAGCATTCTCACCACCATCAGACCAGACACTGAGCACAATGAACATAAAATGTAGTCCCTGTAACTTGCAATACACAGATGACGGCTACTCATGTGTCACGTTCAGAACCGATGGAAGTGCTGGCCGCGCTGTAGGAGCTTAGGTGTGGTTTCCATGACGCGCACAAGAAGGTCATCTATGTAGTTCTCCAGGTCCTTGATGTACTGGTCCTTGCGGATCGCCTGTGCCTTGTGTTGGATCACCATTCGCACCAGTTCCTTTGGGGAGAAAAAAGGGAAGAGTAAGTACTTACCACTTCCATTGTCTGTTCCCTAGCGTCAGTATTCTATTACTGTGCTTTCTAGTGAATTAAGTTTTGTACATGTTTGATCAATCTTTTGCATAGATACATGCAAGAGAACCTCCAACGTAAGAAATCCTCTGTGAGCAGATCATCCCTATATCGAGATTGTTTTCTTTTTACAAAAAAAGTTCATTTTGCTTGTTGTCATGCTTCAATCTGACCTCTTAAAAGACCTCCTTCCACATAAGATCTCATGTTCATAACATGCGTACGAGTACAACATAAACTGGACACTCCCCTCTTCAGCTGGAACCAGTGGTCATGGAGCTTTCGGGGCCTGCTCCAGTAGCTCCACCAGGGGCCGCCCCAAGCAGTGAGCTTTCGGGGCCTGCTCCAGTAGCTCCACCAGGGGCCGCCCCAGGCAGTGAGCTTTCGGGGCCTGCTCCAGTAGCTCCACCAGGGGCCGCCCCAGGCAGTGAGCTTTCGGGGCCTGCTCCAGTAGCTCCACCAGGGGCCGCCCCAGGCAGTGAGCTTTCGGGGCCTGCTCCAGTAGCTCCACCAGGGGCCGCCCCAGGCAGTGAGCTTTCGGGGCCTGCTCCAGTAGCTCCACCAGGGGCCGCCCCAGGCAGTGAGCTTTCGGGGCCTGCTCCAGTAGCTCCACCAGGGGCCGCCCCAGGCAGTGAGCTTTCGGGGCCTGCTCCAGTAGCTCCACCAGGGGCCGCCCCAGGCAGTGAGCTTTCGGGGCCTGCTCCAGTAGCTCCACCAGGGGCCGCCCCAGGCAGTGAGCTTTCGGGGCCTGCTCCAGTAGCTCCACCAGGGGCCGCCCCAGGCAGTGAGCTTTCGGGGCCTGCTCCAGTAGCTCCACCAGGGGCCGCCCCAGGCAGTGAGCTTTCGGGGCCTGCTCCAGTAGCTCCACCAGGGGCCGCCCCAGGCAGTGAGCTTTCGGAGCCTGCTCCAGTAGCTCCACCAGGGGCCGCCCCAGGCAGTGAGCTTTCGGGGCCTGCTCCAGTAGCTCCACCAGGGGCCGCCCCAGGCAGTGAGCTTTCGGGGCCTGCTCCAGTAGCTCCACCAGGGGCTGCCCCAGGCAGTGAGCTTTCGGAGCCTGCTCCAGTAGCTCCACCAGGGGCCGCCCCAGGCAGTGAGCTTTCGGGGCCTGCTCCAGTAGCTCCACCAGGGGCCGCCCCAGGCAGTGAGCTTTTGGGACCTGCTCCAGTAGCTCCACCAGGGGCCGCCCCAAGCAGTGAGCTTTCGGGGCCTGCTCCAGTAGCTCCACCAGGGGCCGCCCCAGGCAGTGAGCTTTTGGGACCTGCTCCAGTAGCTCCACCAGGGGCCGCCCCAAGCAGTGAGCTTTCGGGGCCTGCTCCAGTAGCTCCACCAGGGGCCGCCCCAAGCAACGCAAAGCTCTCCTTGGCAGCATCCACTAAGGTCACGATTTGGAAGATCCACTGTATCTACATGCAGCCTACCTCCTTGCTCATGGTTCTGAAGGTGGCCATCAGGTCATCGGGCAGCGGCTCTCTGTGGTTCTTGGCAGAGTCAGAGAGGTCGGAGAGGTTGTCGTCATAGAGACCGGCACCCTGGCGGTAGTCCAGACCCTGTACTGTGTAGCGCCGTCCTCCTGCAAGGCAAGACATGCACATTGCTGCTGCTGTTGGAATGCACCTCATATCAATAAATGAATGGAGTTTTAGGGTCCAACCGCCAGTGTAGCCTATGTGGGTCCATGAATCATGAAGGTTGTCAGAGCTAGTTGCAGTGGGTGCAAATCTATGTGGGTTCATGAATCATGAAGGTTGCCAGAGCTAGTTGCAGTGGGTGCAAATCTATGTGGGATCATGAAGGTTGTCAGAGCTAGTTGCAGTGGGTGCAAATCAAGTCTCAATTCCTCTAGTCAATCACCTCATGTAAATCTCATCGGGGGACATGGTAAGTCTATTTTTACCCCAACCCACATGGGAACTGGATGCTGATGTTGTCTTGAGAAGAATGGTGCATAGTAGCAAATGTATTAAGGGGAGGTAACCACACAAAGGGAGACTACTGATTAGATCCAATAGTTACAACAAGAAATTATTACAGCTGTGTCACAAATCCAGTTGGTCATAGATTCACCAAAGCAGAGCGCAATGGATCCATACAGAAACTGCATATGCACAAAATGTATCTTCAGAGCAGGTATAAAAATTTACTCAATACCAGAGATTTCTAATACTGTGAGTACAACAATTGGCCTGTAATTATGCAACCAGTTCTAAAGTAATGATAAAATTCATCCCTTTGTCAAATCCAATTGAAATTTTCAATCAGAATGCAGTTATTGCTTTCTGTAAAGTCAGTACATTCTCTACATTCTGTTTTTATGCTCTCAACACCATTTACATCCAATCCGTCAAATGCCAGGGAGACCTTTCAGCGAATAGGTATAGGTATGGGCACTACTTTTTATTGCAATTTTCCCCCCATTGATGGGTGCTCAAAGCACACGCTCTTACCTCCTGGTCATCGGCCACTCTTTTCATCACCAACACCATCTCAGCTGCCTCAGGAGCATGCAACCAGGCTGCACAACTCCCTGGGAAGCATGCAACCAGGCTGCACAACTCCCTGGGGAGCATGCAACCAGGCTGCACAACTCCCTGGGGAGCATGCAACCAGGCTGCACAACTCCCTGGGGAGCATGCAATCAGGCTGCACAACTCCCTCAGGAGCATGCAACCAGGCTGCACAACTCCCTGGGGAGCATGCAATCAGGCTGCACAACTCCCTCAGGAGCATGCAACCAGGCTGCACAACTCCCTGGGAAGCATGCAATCAGGCTGCACAACTCCCTGGGGAGCATGCAATCAGGCTGCACAACTCCCTGGGGAGCATGCAATCAGGCTGCACAACTCCCTGGGAAGCATGCAATCAGGCTGCACAACTCCCTGGGGAGCATGCAATCAGGCTGCACAACTCCCTGGGGAGCATGCAATCAGGCTGCACAACTCCCTGGGGAGCATGCAATCAGGCTGCACAACTCCCTGGGGAGCATGCAATCAGGCTGCACAACTCCCTCAGGAGCATGCAACCACGCTGCACAACTCCCTCAGGAGCATGCAATCAGGCTGCACAACTCCCTCAGGAGCGTGCAATCAGGCTGCACAACTCCCTGGGAAGCATGCAATCAGGCTGCACAACTCCCTCAGGAGCGTGCAATCAGGCTGCACAACTCCCTCAGGAGCGTGCAATCAGGCTGCACAACTCCCTCAGGAGCATGCAACCAGGCTGCACAACTCCCTCAGGAGCATGCAACCAGGCTGCACAACTCCCTCAGGAGCATGCAACCAGGCTGCACAACTCCCTCAGGAGCATGCAACCAGGCTGCACAACTCCCTCAGGAGCATGCAACCAGGCTGCACAACTCCCTCAGGAGCATGGAACCAGGCTGCACAACTCCCTCAGGAGCATGCAACCACGCTGCACAACTCCCTCAGGAGCATGCAACCAGGCTGCACAACTCCCTCAGGAGCATGCAACCAGGCTGCACAACTCCCTGGGAAGCATGCAATCAGGCTGCACAACTCCCTGGGGAGCATGCAATCAGGCTGCACAACTCCCTGGGGAGCATGCAATCAGGCTGCACAACTCCCTCAGGAGCATGCAACCAGGCTGCACAACTCCCTGGGAAGCATGCAATCAGGCTTCACAACTCCCTGGGGAGCATGCAATCAGGCTGCACAACTCCCTGGGGAGCATGCAATCAGGCTGCACAACTCCCTGGGAAGCATGCAATCAGGCTGCACAACTCCCTGGGGAGCATGCAATCAGGCTGCACAACTCCCTGGGGAGCATGCAATCAGGCTGCACAACTCCCTGGGGAGCATGCAATCAGGCTGCACAACTCCCTCAGGAGCATGCAACCACGCTGCACAACTCCCTCAGGAGCATGCAATCAGGCTGCACAACTCCCTCAGGAGCGTGCAATCAGGCTGCACAACTCCCTGGGAAGCATGCAATCAGGCTGCACAACTCCCTCAGGAGCGTGCAATCAGGCTGCACAACTCCCTCAGGAGCGTGCAATCAGGCTGCACAACTCCCTCAGGAGCATGCAACCAGGCTGCACAACTCCCTCAGGAGCATGCAACCAGGCTGCACAACTCCCTCAGGAGCATGCAACCAGGCTGCACAACTCCCTCAGGAGCATGCAACCAGGCTGCACAACTCCCTCAGGAGCATGCAACCAGGCTGCACAACTCCCTCAGGAGCATGGAACCAGGCTGCACAACTCCCTCAGGAGCATGCAACCACGCTGCACAACTCCCTCAGGAGCATGCAACCAGGCTGCACAACTCCCTCAGGAGCATGCAACCAGGCTGCACAACTCCCTGGGAAGCATGCAATCAGGCTGCACAACTCCCTGGGGAGCATGCAACCAAGCTGCACAACTCCCTGGGGAGCATGCAACCACGCTGCACAACTCCCTGGGGAGCATGCAATCAGGCTGCACAACTCCCTGGGGAGCATGCAATTACGCTGCACAACTCCCTGGGGAGCATGCAATCATGCTGCGCAACTCCCTGGGGAGCATGCAACCACGCTGCACAACTCCCTCAGGAGCATGCAATCAGGCTGCACAACTCCCTCAGGAGCGTGCAATCAGGCTGCACAACTCCCTTGGAAGCATGCAACCAGGCTGCACAACTCCCTGGGAAGCATGCAACCAGGCTGCACAACTCCCTGGGAAGCATGCAACCAGGCTGCACAACTCCCTGGGGAGCATGCAATCAGGCTGCACAACTCCCTGGGAAGCATGCAACCACGCTGCACAACTCCCTCAGGAGCATGCAATCAGGCTGCACAACTCCCTCAGGAGCGTGCAATCAGGCTGCACAACTCCCTGGGAAGCATACAACCAGGCTGCACAACTCCCTGGGAAGCATGCAACCAGGCTGCACAACTCCCTGGGGAGCATGCAACCAGGCTGCACAACTTCCTGGGAAGCATGCAACTAGGCTGCACAACTCCCTCAGGAGCATGCAATCAGGCTGCACAACTCCCTCAGGAGTGTGCAATTAGGCTGCACAGCTCCCTCAGGAGCATGCAATCAGGCTGCACAACTCCCTCAGGAGCATGCAATCAGGCTGCACAACTCCCTCAGGAGCATGCAACCAGGCTGCACAACTCCCTGGGAAGCATGCAACCACGCTGCACAACTCCCTCAGGAGCATGCAATCAGGCTGCACAACTCCCTCAGGAGCGTGCAATCAGGCTGCACAACTCCCTGGGAAGCATACAACCAGGCTGCACAACTCCCTGGGAAGCATGCAACCAGGCTGCACAACTCCCTGGGGAGCATGCAACCAGGCTGCACAACTTCCTGGGAAGCATGCAACTAGGCTGCACAACTCCCTCAGGAGCATGCAATCAGGCTGCACAACTCCCTCAGGAGTGTGCAATTAGGCTGCACAGCTCCCTCAGGAGCATGCAATCAGGCTGCACAACTCCCTCAGGAGCATGCAATCAGGCTGCACAACTCCCTCAGGAGCATGCAACCAGGCTGCACAACTCCCTGGGGAGCATGCAACCAAGCTGCACAACTCCCTGGGGAGCATGCAACCACGCTGCACAACTCCCTGGGGAGCATGCAATCAGGCTGCACAACTCCCTGGGGAGCATGCAATTACGCTGCACAACTCCCTGGGGAGCATGCAATCATGCTGCACAACTCCCTGGGGAGCATGCAACCACGCTGCACAACTCCCTCAGGAGCATGCAATCAGGCTGCACAACTCCCTCAGGAGCGTGCAATCAGGCTGCACAACTCCCTGGGAAGCATGCAACCAGGCTGCACAACTCCCTGGGAAGCATGCAACCAGGCTGCACAACTCCCTCAGGAGCATGCAACCAGGCTGCACAACTCCCTGGGGAGCATGCAATCAGGCTGCACAACTCCCTGGGGAGCATGCAACCACGCTGCACAACTCCCTCAGGAGCATGCAATCAGGCTGCACAACTCCCTCAGGAGCGTGCAATCAGGCTGCACAACTCCCTGGGAAGCATACAACCAGGCTGCACAACTCCCTGGGAAGCATGCAACCAGGCTGCACAACTCGCTGGGGAGCATGCAACCAGGCTGCACAACTTCCTGGGAAGCATGCAACTAGGCTGCACAACTCCCTCAGGAGCATGCAATCAGGCTGCACAACTCCCTCAGGAGTGTGCAATTAGGCTGCACAGCTCTCTCAGGAGCATGCAATCAGGCTGCACAACTCCCTGGGGAGCATGCAATCAGGCTGCACAACTCCCTCAGGAGCATGCAATCAGGCTGCACAACTCCCTGGGGAGCATGCAACCAGGCTACACAACTCCCTGGGGAGCATGCAATCAGGCTGCACAACTCCCTGGGGAGCATGCAACCAGGCTACACAACTCCCTGGGGAGCATGCAATCAGGCTGCACAACTCCCTGGGAAGCATGCAATCAGGCTGCACAACTCCCTGGGGAGCGTGCAATTATGCTGCACAACTCCCTGGGGAGCATGCAACCACGCTGCACAACTCCCTCAGGAGCATGCAATCAGGCTGCACAACTCCCTCAGGAGCATGCAACCACGCTGCACAACTCCCTGGGGAGCATGCAATCAGGCTGCACAACTCCCTCAGGAGCGTGCAATCAGGCTGCACAACTCCCTGGGAAGCATACAACCAGGCTGCACAACTCCCTGGGAAGCATGCAACCAGGCTGCACAACTCCCTGGGGAGCATGCAACCAGGCTGCACAACTTCCTGGGAAGCATGCAACTAGGCTGCACAACTCCCTCAGGAGCATGCAATCAGGCTGCACAACTCCCTCAGGAGTGTGCAATTAGGCTGCACAGCTCCCTCAGGAGCATGCAATCAGGCTGCACAACTCCCTGGGGAGCATGCAATCAGGCTGCACAACTCCCTCAGGAGCATGCAATCAGGCTGCACAACTCCCTGGGGAGCATGCAACCAGGCTACACAACTCCCTGGGGAGCATGCAATCAGGCTGCACAACTCCCTGGGAAGCATGCAATCAGGCTGCACAACTCCCTGGGGAGCGTGCAATTATGCTGCACAACTCCCTGGGGAGCATGCAACCAGGCTGCACAACTCCCTCAGGAGCATGCAATCAGGCTGCACAACTCCCTCAGGAGCGTGCAATTATGCTGCACAACTCCCTGGGGAGCATGCAACCAGGCTGCACAACTCCCTCAGGAGCATGCAACCAGGCTGCACAACTCCCTGGGGAGCATGCAATCAGGCTGCACAACTCCCTCAGGAGCATGCAATCAGGCTGCACAACTCCCTGGGGAGCATGCAATCAGGCTGCACAACTCCCTCAGGAGCATGCAATCAGGCTGCACAACTCCCTCAGGAGCATGCAACCAGGCTGCACAACTCCCTCAGGAGCATGCAATCAGGCTGCACAACTCCCTGGGGAGCATGCAATCAGGCTGCACAACTCCCTCAGGAGCATGCAATCAGGCTGCAGATGAACAAGCCAATGTTTGTTTTCCCGTTTTCACAATTTTCCAGCTTGGCCCTCACAGGTACCCATTTTACTCCTGGGTGTTAGAGAAGCAATGTGAGTAAAGCACCTTGCTCTAGGATGCAACTCTAGGATCCATGCAGCTTGGAACACTGTGCCCAATAGCTGAAAGTGACTGCAGGTCAAGCGCACTGACACTCGGCCGCCACAGAGCCCTACAAATCAACGACTGCCCCACACTCACCAGTCTTGTACATGCGGAGCTTGTCTCGTTTTGTTTTCCTGCGGAACACCACAGGAATGTGGCCGTTTTCTCTGGGAGTGCTGCTGCTGAAGGGACCAGGAAATCCATCACGCCTTTCTGGAATGATGCGTCTCCTGCCTGAGCTGCCAGATAACTTCTCAGGAGCCATGCGGTTTAGCTCCGGTGCCTCTCCTGCCTTGTTCTGCCTAAGGTCCCCCTCTTCTGAGGATTTTCGAGACAGTCCTGCTCCCTCCTCATTCCCCCCAATGTGCTTGACAGCTGTGCCTGTGGCTCCCACCTCCCCTCCACTCTCGCTGTCGGCGTCAAAGTCTCGGAGACTGTCCTGTTGGAAAGAAGGGGCAGTATAATTCAATTAGCATCTTTTTAGATGAGTTCTTCCAAAGTATCAGAGAGTGTCCTGTCAGAAAAAAATAGTGGTAGAATTCAATGAGCATTTTTCAAGACTGGTCCATTCAAAGTATCAAAGAGTATCCCATCGGAACAAAAGAGTTGTAGAATTCAAAGAGCAATTTTCAAGCAGACTGGTGCTTCCAAAGTATCAAAGAGTGTCCTGTCGGAAAGAAAGTGTGTGTAGGATTCAATGAGCAATTTTCAAGTCTGGTTCTTCCAAGAAGGAGGTCTCAAAGAAAGTCCTTTGAAAAGAGCAAGCAGTAGAATTCAATGAGCATTTCCAGAACTTGTTCTTCCCATAAACATAAAGCAAAGTCTAGACAGCTGTTGAAATGCTAAGAATGAAAAATAACCGAGCAAAGAAGTAAGATTTCCTGTAGCTGGTTCAGACGGGCACAAGGTGAAAATTCAAGCAATAGCAATGATGATGCACTTTGTGGTGTCCAGTATTTGTTTACCTGAGAACTATGGAAAAATCACAGAACTGTGGAGAATGCATAAGCTGGATGTCATCAAGCAGCCTGGCAACAATGGAACCATATCAACAAGAGTGGACAGCAGGAGGAGGTGACGGAATAAAAAGGACATTGGAGGTAAAGGTTGTAACGTAGCATCAGCATTGTTGTCGTTGTTGTCAGTGCCACCAAAGAGCCAAAAGACTGCAGCACCTTGGGTTCCACCTTGATGATGGGACGCATGGGTCTCCGAGACAGTTCCACAAGGTCATCACTGGAAGATGTTCCATCCTCCGTCCTCTCTTTGATACTCTCGCACACCGTGCGGTCTCGTCGATAGTTGAGGTAGTTGGAGCTGGAGGAGGCTTGGGACCTGGAGATGGCCCCCCTCCCATGACCCCCCATCATCATGTCATCCTGGGCCAGGGACTGGGACTCATAGGGGGGAGGGGGTATATGATCCCCCAGGAACTCAAAGCAACTCCTCCGGTTGCCTGGGATGTTGTAGAGGGACTTACTTCGGTTGTCATCCGCTGTGGAAAGCAATAATGGAAGGGAGGATTAAGTAAGGAAATTTGGAGAAAAAACAAACATTTTTGTTGTGGTTGAAGTGTGGCATAAGGACTTACTCCAGCTCAAACTAATGGTGGAAGGCAGAGATGGAGTTTGAAGTGACAGCCAGCAAATGAAAAAAAAGCCTTACCCAAGGGCTTGATCTATCCAATTCACACCTAAGCAATTCATAGGTGAGAAAAGCAACCCTACCACGGTTCCAGCATTTTAATTCACAGGTATGCAATCAGCAGGTGAGATAAACAATTCATCAATCTTCCAATCCACATTCATCCAATCAGAACTCATCAATCTTCCAATCCATAGTCATCCAATCAGCAGGTGAGAGCCCCAAATAGCATTAGATTTCCATTCTGCATTTATGTGACAGATCAGTGAGAAAAATGACCTATCTGAGAACCGTGCTTTTCAATCTACATAATTTTATCAGCAATTTACAGGTGAGAAAGTGGCCTTTGGCCATTCAATACAAATCCATGTGATAGCAGGCAAGGAAGGTGACTCAATGGATTCGGTCTTCAAATACAAATCCATGCAATAGCAGGCAAGGAAGGTGACTCAATGGATTCGGCCTTCAAATACAAATCCATGCAATAGCAGGCAAGGAAGGTGACTCAATGGATTCTGCCTTCAAATACAAATCCATGTGATAGCAGGCAAGGAAGGTGACTCAATGGATTCGGCCTTCAAATACAAATCCATGTGATAGCAGGCAAGGAAGGTGACTCAATGGATTTGGACTTCAAATACAAATCCATGTGATAGCAGGCAAGGAAGGTGACTCAATGGATTCGGCCTTCAAATACAAATCCATGTGATAGCAGGCAAGGAAGGTGACTCAATGGATTCGGCCTTCAAATACAAATCCATGCAATAGCAGGCAAGGAAGGTGACTCAATGGATTTGGACTTCAAATACAAATCCATGTGATAGCAGGCAAGGAAGGTGACTCAATGGATTTGGACTTCAAATACAAATCCATGTGATAGCAGGCAAGGAAGGTGACTCAATGGATTCGGCTTCAAATACAATTCCATGCAATAGCAGACAAGGAAGGTGACTCAATGGATTCGGCCTTCAAATACAAATCCATGCAATAGCAGGCAAGGAAGGTGACTCAATGGATTCGGCCTTCAAATACAAATCCATGCAATAGCAGGCAAGGAAGGTGACTCAATGGATTCGGCCTTCAAATACAAATCCATGTGATAGCTGGCAAGGAAGGTGACCCAATGGATTCGGCCTTCAAATACAAATCCATGCGATAGCAGGCAAGGAAGGTGACTCAATGGATTCGGCCTTCAAATACAAATCCATGCAATAGCAGACAAGGAAGGTGACTCAATGGATTCGGCCTTCAAATACAAATCCATGTGATAGCTGGCAAGGAAGGTGACTCAATGGATTCGGCCTTCAAATACAATTCCATGCTATAGCAGGCAAGGAAGGTGACTCAATGGATTCGGCCTTCAAATACAAATCCATGTGATAGCTGGCAAGGAGGGTGACTCAATGGATTCGGCCTTCAAATACAAATCCATGCTATAGCAGACAAGGAAGGTGACTCAATGGATTCGGCCTTCAAATACAAATCCATGTGATAGCAGACAAGGAAGGTGACTCAATGGATTCGGCCTTCAAATACAATTCCATGCTATAGCAGACAAGGAAGGTGACTCAATGGATTTGGACTTCAAATACAAACCCATGTGATAGCAGGCAAGGAAGGTGACTCAATGGATTCGGTCTTCAAATACAAATCCATGTGATAGCAGGCAAGGAAGGTGACTCAATGGATTCGGCCTTCAAATACAGATCCATGTGATAGCTGGCAAGGAGGGTGACTCAATGGATTTGGACTTCAAATACAAATCCATGCGATAGCAGGCAAGGAAGGTGGCTCAATGGATTCGGCCTTCAAATACAAATCCATGCAATAGCAGGCAAGGAAGGTGACTCAATGGATTCGGCATTCAATTACGAATCCATGCTATAGCAGACAAGGAAGGTGACTCAATGGATTCGGCCTTCAAATACAAATCCATGTGATAGCTGGCAAGGAAGGTGACTCAATGGATTCGGTCTTCAAATACAAATCCATGTGATAGCAGGCAAGGAAGGTGACTCAATGGATTCGGCCTTCAAATACAAATCCATGTGATAGCAGGCAAGGAGGGTGACTCAATGGATTTGGACTTCAAATACAAATCCATGCAATAGCAGGCAAGGAAGGTGACTCAATGGATTTGGACTTCAAATACAAATCCATACGATAGCAGGCAAGGAAGGTGACTCAATGGATTCGGCCTTCAAATACAAATCCATGCAATAGCAGGCAAGTAAGGTGACTCAATGGATTCGGCCTTCAAATACAAATCCATGTGATAGCTGGCAAGGAAGGTGACTCAATGGATTCGGCCTTCAAATACAAATCCATGTGATAGCAGGCAAGGAAGGTGACTCAATGGATTCGGCCTTCAAATACAAATCCATGCAATAGCAGGCAAGGAAGGTGACTCAATGGATTCGGCCTTCAAATACAGATCCATGTGATAGCTGGCAAGGAGGGTGACTCAATGGATTCGGTCTTCAAATACAAATCCATGCAATAGCAGACAAGGAAGGTGACTCAATGGATTCGGCCTTCAAATACAAATCCATGCAATAGCTGGCAAGGAGAATGACTCAATGGATTTGGACTTCAAATACAAATCCATGCGATAGCTGGCAAGGAAGGTGACTCAATGGATTTGGACTTCAAATACAAATCCATGTGATAGCTGGCAAGGAAGGTGACTCAATGGATTTGGACTTCAAATACAAATCCATGTGATAGCAGGCAAGGAGGGTGACTCAATGGATTTGGCCTTCAAATACAAATCCATGTGATAGCTGGCAAGGAGGGTGACTCAATGGATTTGGACTTCAAATACAAATCCATGTGATAGCAGGCAAGGAAGGTGACTCAATGGATTCGGCCTTCAAATACAATTCCATGCTATAGCAGGCAAGGAAGGTGACTCAATGGATTTGGACTTCAAATACAAATCCATGTGATAGCAGGCAAGGAAGGTGACTCAATGGATTCGGCCTTCAAATACAATTCCATGCTATAGCTGGCAAGGAAGGTGACTCAATGGATTTGGACTTCAAATACAAATCCATGTGATAGCTGGCAAGGAAGGTGACTCAATGGATTTGGACTTCAAATACAAATCCATGTGATAGCAGGCAAGGAGGGTGACTCAATGGATTTGGCCTTCAAATACAAATCCATGTGATAGCTGGCAAGGAGGGTGACTCAATGGATTTGGACTTCAAATACAAATCCATGCAATGTGCAGGGGAGCAGAGGACTGACCGGTGCCTTGTTCCTGCAGGGCCTGGGCGAAGGAGACGGGCCGTCCCCTGTCCACGGAGAGTGACTTGACATAGGCAGCAGACAGACTGTAGCTCCTAGTCAGACCCTCCTGTGAGGCAGATGAATCCAGACTTGAACAGTGAAGTTAACATGGGATGGAATGTACAACAAAGTATTCTTACACCTGTACCACACATTACGTACATAGCTTCTGTTTCTCATTTACGTTAATTTTTCATTATTTTTGTTTTAATCATAATTTATTGTTTAGTACAGAAATTACATTATTGTTTAGTACAGAAATTACATTTAATATCCATTACTACAGGAACTGATTAGAATTTTTTCTTCTTCAAAATTTTCCAATTTAAAAGCAAATATAAGCATGGCATTTCACAGTTTTAACACTTCAGATACTCTATCCCATGATCTAGCTGAAAGAAAAACATGAATTAAGCAATTCACAAGAATGCAAAATGAATCAGAATAATGACAAAACAAACCATTTCAAACAACAAAATGATGCAAAGTGCTATCAAAGTTGATGAATTTATAATGCTAGCAAAATCCCAGTTCTCTTCTTGCACAATGAAAGCATGACAAACCATGGCTTCCAAAATGAAAAGAAAAACTATTGTGCATTGGAGAAGTTCAAGATAAAACAAACAAGTCTACAAGTTTGAAAAGTTTTCTAATTCACTGCAAAGGACAAAATGCACCAACAACTTCTCAATTCAAAGAAAAACTACACTGCACTTGAGATACTTGATACATAAACAATTTCACAAGTGACACTATTCACACAGCACGTCAACATTTGCGGGCGAGCCCAGGTAACATGCAATACCCACCCCTGGGTCACCCGACAGATGCCTGTGGTCCACATCGAGTGCGGGAAAGGACGCCAGGGGGGAGGGAGTGAGAGTGGCAGTGTTACTGTGAGCTGGAAAGTTAGACAGCCCGGAGGAGATCGGCTGCAAAAAGATCGGGTGGGGCTCACACAGGTACTCACAGTGTCCGCACCCTCTGGGCAGTCCAAAGTCCACTCTGGGTCCACCCCAGGTGGACAGAGTGGTCACCAGTCCACTTCACTCACAGTTTTACAGTTTGAGTCAGTCAGAGGTGAAGCAGCGATAGTACTCTAGAAGTTTCCGCAGAGGTCTTTTTTAAAATGTCCAATCATATACCATTTTGCTTATGTTACCAACAGTGAATTGTTACACCATGGAGTTTTGAGGCATTACTCATAAGGATGAATTAATTCCCTTGAAACACTGCTTTAAGTACACATTACAATGACTTTATCCAAATAAAAAGATGCATCATCAATAAACTCAAATATATTATTCATTATCAGAAAAGTATCAGAACATAAATTAAGGAACATTTCATTAACTCTGGATACTTTTTCATGATAGAAATCTAGTATGCATTCAGCTGATCATTGCTTTACATGCACAACAAAAGAGCATAATTGTTAACCACTGTTAAACAGGCAGTTTCATCAAATTTGATCAGTGCCATCAAGCATTCATCAATAAGAAATTAATTGTCAAAAAGGGCAAATAGAATTAAAACTGATATGGCATACCCTGGACCTCTGTGGGTTACATAGTTAATATTAGTCAGTGACCACAGCAAAGACCAAAGTCACAGAGAGTGGAGGTTTGTTTCAAGGACTGAAACTATTATCGCTTTCCCCTGCCACGTTATTACTGATTTGATATCAATAAAGCCCCTAGAACCATACCTTGAAATCTGGAGGTTTCCCCCACCTCTTTGCACTGAATTCGGTTTTGGGTTGGAGTGAGGGTGGGGGGGTGGGTTGGAGGTTGGGGGTGGGGTGGAGGGTGGGGGTTGGGAGGGTGGAAGTAATGTAAACATGAGTCAAAGTAGCAAAATGTTACCTCAACCAAAAATCTTAATAATACGAATTATCTCCCCTTGAGCATGATTTTAAAGCATTACCTCCCTTTTATCAGATCCCGTGAATACGGACCGAAAGCAACGGATTAATGTAAGTAATTGCCTTGAAAGACGAATCATGAAATATTGTCAACAAAATATAACACTGACAATTTCCTTTGAAACAGCATGCAAACCCATCCCAGGTGAGACAGCCAGGTTAATTACAGGTGTGGTAAGAACCTGTCAGCCCAAAGCTAGGTAAGGGGTAGAAGACTGGGGACCAGACACCAAGACAGGTGCAGTGGAGGCATGCAGGCGAGGTGCAGTTCTGGGCAGTTCCAGTCACAGACCCAAGCGTTGCCTACCTCTGGTTCCGCTGACTGAGGCAGGTCTACGGAGTTTCCACTTTGGCGCTTGTCTGACTTCCCACCCTCGGGGTCTCGTCGGTTTTCCCGGAAGGACTTGCTTCTTGACAGCTTTAGTTTGTCCCCTGCAAGACAAGCACAGAAAGATGCTGAATGAGGCTTTCTTGTGAAGCTGGAAATGCACAGGAAGCAGGGATTAAGGGAAACTGTGCGCACGACTGCATAGTTACAAAAATCTTACAAAGCACTGATGAACATTTCACTGCATTTTACAATGACTAATCATTGTTCCTAGTACATAAATTAGCCAGGCCTGAGATGGTAAAACAAACAATTTTCAACTCAAAATTTACAACAACAACAAATGTTAAGGCACATCATGGATTATTGTCAAAATTACTCTTGCTGCTTCTTTTCTAATCAAAATCAAGAAGGGAAACACATACAAATGCAATGGTTTTGTTACAATCATTTTAAACAGAATCTTATTATTTCAATTCATTATTGCTCAAGTATTGGAGAGTATTTGAGAAAATAATTGCACTAATTCAATTTGTAAAAAAAAAAATTCTTTCCATGAAAGTTCCTAATGACTCAATACTAGATATGAGGAAGACAAATAGAGAGACATGTTGGTTCATCCAAACCAAAACTGTTCATCATGTATCAACTCCAGCTCTTCCATAAAGGTAGATGTGTCTATCAATGAATGCCAAACTCAGAAAAAAGCACAAGATGACTTCAAACACATCCTCCCATCCCAAATCACCCAAAAGTTAACATCTTCACCAACATGTAGTAAGTTCTTCAAGACATCTGCCCATTCACACTGATCTACACCATCATGGGGGGAGGGGGGGGGGGATGATGATGGGTACCCATGGCAGTGGCATGGGAGGGGGGGGGGGGATGATGATGGGTACCCATGGCAGTGGCCAGGCTGCGGATGGAGGAGGAGCGCTTCTTCAGGCCAGACATGTTTTCCTTCTGACTTCGGACGTGGTAGGTCAGCTTGATCTCCAGCTCCCCTCTGACCTTTCCATCTGGGGGCTTGGTGGCTTTCTGCTGTAGTGTCACCCACCTGTGCGGATGAGCAGACAGACAGTATGAGTAAACGTAAAGGTGTGGTTTTGAATAGTGCGACTCATCACCCGTGTCTGGGTCTCAAGTCGCTTTAAACTTTACCCCCTGATCACTGGGCCGCTTGATCAATCCTTCACTGGCAATGTACAACAAACACAGTGATCATATTCCAGACACCAGCACCAACTACACTCCCTGGGGAGCATTCCAACCCAATGCTGACTCCTGGTAACATACAAGGATTAATCTTGACACTGCAGTGTGCCATCCCTGTCTTCTCAGGTACCCAGTTTTACTCCTGGGTAGGGAGAAGCAATGCGAGTTAAACACCTTGCTCAAGGCTGCAGGACTGGGAACTGCGCAGCTTTGACAGGTACCCGGTTTTACTCCTGGGTGGGGAGAAGCAATGCGAGTTAAACACCTTGCTCAAGGCTGCAGTACTGGGAACTGCAGCTTTGACTGCTGCACCCACTCGGCACAACGGACTGCCAGTCAAGAACAATTACCACTCAGCCCCAGTGCCCCAGTAGAACTCACTAATAGACAACACTATACACAAAGCGGGACACCTCCAATGAAACCCTATGGCATGTGTTTTCCTCTGTTTTACAATCAAATTTTGGGACTGATAGAAAAATAGATTTTCTATCAAAAGACTCCTGTTTGTAAACAATGAATAACTATGTTTTGCTCCATGGTCAAGAATGTGAAGTTTTATATAATATAAATGGATACAAAGGCAGATCCAGGAAAAACATGGTAATCATTAACAGAGTGCGTTAAAACATCAAAGATACAGTTTGGGGCTCTTGGACCCAATATCATCTTTCTTCTTCTTGGTTGTTTCTTGGGTGTCAAGGAAGACGACTCGCTGTGCCACCATCTGTGGGTGTGCATATGGCTCCAATGTCCAAACTCCCAGGAACACAGGCGGCTGCAGGTGGGGCAAGGAACACCGGTCTGTACAGTGGTTGAAGCAGCTCTGTGTTGCCTTGCTCGCGCAGCTTCAAGATGACAACAGCGGCCATCTTCAAAATCTCTTGCAGCTTTTTGGGTGGTGGCACGCCAGAGAGTTCTATCAGCAGCAGTGGCCTCAAGGTGCCATGGTTGGAGGTTTGCCCATTTGATGTTCGCCTTGAGCTTGTCCTTGTATCTTTTCTTTGGTGTGTGCGTGTGTGTGTGTGCGTGTGTGTGTGCGTGTGTGTGTGCGTGTGTGCACACGTGTGTGTGTGTGTGTGTGTGTGCACTTGTGTGTGTGTGTGTGCATGTGTGTATATATGTGTGCGTGTGTGTGTGTTTGTGTGTGTATATATGTGTGTGTGTGTGTGTTTGTGTGTGCGTTTATGTGTGTGTTATATGTGTGTGTGTGTGTTTATGTGTGTGTGTGTGTGTGTGTGTATGTGTGTGTGGGTC
>JAWQFJ010000332.1:0-2500 GCA_034096865.1 Theodoxus fluviatilis | reverse complement strand
TTTAAAAGTCTGTCTTGCCAATGGAGACAATGAAACAGGAAATTAAAAACGAAATTATCATATAAGCTGCCTTTGTAATTATCTTTATAGTATTTCTATCATTACTTTTTCCTTCCGGTGGCCTACATACTTTTCCACATGCCTCCACACACAAGAACACCGATACATGAACAACTTTGTTTGGCTCACTCATAAAACTGCACACAGTCAAAACCAGGCAGTTGGCACTTGCGACAATATTTACAATGCAGCAAACCTGGTAATATGCAAACTTGTTTTCCGCTCTCAAACATTCAATGAGGCTGAACAAACCAGATCTAGGTCATGGGAGTGAGTGCAAAGAAAATGAACGGCCTAGATGTGGGGTAAAACTGGGCATTCTAGCCACTCCTGCTGTCTCCCTACTGCCCTACTCTTCCTGTGTGCCTGCTTACGATATCCCCCTTGCCTTCAGTGAAAAGATTGGAGGGGCTTTCAAATTTGCCCCAACTATAGTTAATCCTAGAGAGGCTATTTATTACGAAACACGGTGTTTGACAAGCACTTACTAGCCCCAGAAGTGTGATCTAATCATGTAGCCTGCATGAGAGCTGCTATAAGTATAAGGCCACACAAAACAGTTGTGATAAGGAAACATGACCAAAACAAATATGGTTGGTAGGCCGGCCTGAACTTTTCTTAAGACGCCAGATTGAATATAAACCAACATTTATTTCACTGAAAATGCTTTTCCAAAACTAAAATAGTGAATTCTCTGTGTGCTCATATGGCAGGAAAGATGGGACAGCATACAGGTAATTGTTTGTATAATAATCCCCCCAAAAGTTGAGGGTCAGCAGGAAAAAATATGGTCTGTCAGGTTACAATAACCACAACATTTTTTGGGAGGGCCTAAGATATATGACTCATGAGGCACCATCAAATCTCAAGTCATTCATCACATTTAATAACATATTCCCAAGAATCCTACTCCTCACATAAATGACATGGTGAAATCATGCCCCACCCCAAATGACACATGCAGACTCTCATTGCATTTGATAATGTCTTCCTAAGAATTAACACATGTAGCATAGAATAGGGCAAAATCACAGCTGAACTAAGATGATATATGCATTGTGCCATTCTTGAGTTTGAACCCTTGGTGAGAAAAGGGGGGAGAAAACCCACACAGGACTATCAAGAGCACAGGAGAGTCCCCTGGAGAGAGAGATAAAGGAAACAAACACTTAGAATCCCCTTATCACAAGAACTCTACAGGGACACTTCACTTGTCAATAAAACTTCTACCGTAGCAGCACTTTCACAGCAGAGTAGATGGAAGTAAAGTCAATCCTGAGGTTTACTGCAGGGGTCAAAACCTGTGATAACCTGAAGTGCTGTGAAGGTCAGGACAGGTACCAGGCACCAGGACATGTCACTGTGGCATACTTCACTTGTTACCACTCCCCCATCCTTCCCTTAACACCTGTCAGTGTTGATGAGCTTGAATCTCTGGATTTTACTTGGAGAACGGTTGTCCTCATTTAAGTCTTCATTCATAAGAGAGAACAATAGACAATAGACATTAATTAAGTAAGCAGGAACACACTGATATATGCATAGCAAGCAGGTTTCTGATTAAGGGCAATTTTCATTGTTCATTGTTTTATTTCAAGAAGAGCTTTGATTTAGTGGCTGAGGATTCTTAAATGGCTATTCATCAGAGGTGTTCATTGAGAGAGGCACATCATAAAAGTGATAAAAGCACTTCCACAGTTGTGACCTGTTTCTCTGTGCAATGAGCTACCATGCCTTGTTCTGTGCATGCATATACATGTATGTACAGTCATCAGAGAGTACACCCTCATCATATGATATTTACTAATGCATGATTTTCAAAAGCACAAAAGAAAATATTGTTAAGTTTCATGCTTGGGTACACATAGCAAAAAATTCTCAACATTCACAGAGGTTTAGGGCATCCAAGACAAATGGCAATATATGCAAATGATTTCACACACATACATGAAGTGTTTGACATGCATACAAGTTCAAAGTTCACTCACCACCTTTTCCTTTTGAAATTAGGTTTCGAGCCCGCAGAACTGAAAAAAAAATGAATACACAGTAATTACAGTGCCAAACCTAATGTCATTCAATACATTATCATTTGACTAGTTTTCCAAATATACATAAAAACATAAATATGGTTGTCTATGTATAGCATTCCTATCATCTTTCAATATGTCAATTAGATGTGACTCAGATAAATGTCATATATGAATATTATGAAATGAAGAAAACAAAACAATTTGACTTTTTAATGATTGGTCATCACAAGTATATATGTTAGAATAAAATCACTTTTTTCTGCTGTGAGCCCATCAAATTTGTTTGGGACTAAAATATGCTCCAGATAAAAGGAAAAAAAACTATAAGTTTTTCTTCACACATGCATTAACTGCCTGCAGGTCACAAGTGACACAATTATTATCAGTGTCGACATGTTCTCACATTT
>JAWQFJ010000331.1:81089-111535 GCA_034096865.1 Theodoxus fluviatilis | reverse complement strand
ACAGACAGACGACGACCTCACACAACACAACTGACCAAAGAATGTCCTATTGCTGTCACTCCTACAAAGAGTGCTAACAGTAGTACTCACAACACACCACTGAGACAAAGAGATCACAAAGCATGCTAGACATAGAGACAACATAAAAAATGTTATCCTACTCGTAGAACCACAACCATCAACCCCCTTTCACCATCAACCACCATTCATCTAACTACACCAATTGAAACTCATTATTAAGAGTACACATGATCACCACATACCACCACCACAACCACCACCACAACACTAACAATTAATCCGGAGCCGCAGAGAGCAGCACACACCTTCCATGATTCATCAGACACCCTCATTAGTACAGGGGTAAAATAGCAGGCAGTTGTAGGAACTCACCGATGCAGTTCCTGGGCCCAGCAGAAAAAGGCACATAGGCAAAAGGATGCCGATCTTTCCCTATTTTGGAGTAGAACCTCTCTGGGTCAAAGACTTCAGGGTCAGGGAAGTAGGTTGGGTCCCTGTGCAAGGCTGCTGTCAAAACTACGCCTGTGGTCCCTAAAAAATTACGGGAATTTACCGGTATCGCCATCCAACTTCAATCACATCGGCAACCTGGAGTCATTAGCATAGAACTAGACAGATGAAAACAGATAGCCCAACATCATTGCTGCCAACGTCAATACTCCTTTTCACTGTGACTAACTCACAACAACAGGAGACATGCATAGATCGTGTATATAAGAGAGACTGATCGTGTATTTTCGCACTGATTGTTATTGTTTTCTCTCACTTGATTTTAGTAATGATTGCATTTGCTTCTAAAGTCTGTATATACCTACGGAATGACATCATCTGTCTTTGGTGTTGGTGATGAATATGGGAGGTTGTGTTTATATACTTGTTATTGTTCAGATGCACGTGAGTGTGTAGAATTTGTAGAGTATATATCTTGTAGTTCTCGATCGCCTGATCATGATAAGTTAAGTACTATTCTCTATAGAAGTGAATCTTCAAGTTGTGCTATTCAATGCTGGATATTATTAGCATGGTACCTTATGATGGTGGTGATGGTGAAGGGGTGCTGTTTATGGAGCGATAGCATGGCTACGACAAGTAGCGCACATACAGGTATTATCTTTCAAGTTCCAGCCTACAGAGCACATACTTCGTGCATGACAGCTGCTCTGTTTGTAAGATACTAAATTTCGTGCGGAGCATTGTTCAGGTCGGTACTAGCATGATATAGTTCTCATATCGTTCTGAATGGATGTTTAGGACTTGGTAGTGCAGGGGAGGGAGTTCCCAGTCGTGGTGACTATTAGGAAATGGTAGTGGTGTTAGGTTATGATGCATGAGAGAAAATTAAATGAATATGAGGTTACTGAGTGGACTATTATCTTGAGGGATGATGAGTGATCTGTGTTAATGCATGCTGGTAGACAAAAATCATCGCATAGGAAGTGTGGATATGGATGGATTGCATATTATGTGATCAAAGTTGTTATGGTCATGCTTACAGGTAGGATTGACATGGTGATAGGTGATGTAACAGGTAGAGATCCTTAACAAGTTGAGTAGTCGTTAGTGTAGATACTGAAACAATTCTATATACAGCTGTGCTGTGATTTGAGGATTAGAACATAATGTACGAGTTTATGCGTAGTGTTTTGGTCATGAGGTTTGGTGTACAGGGTTCGTGGATTTGTCGTTTGATGACACTTCTGTCGAGTACTAGATTACGTGATTATTTGTATGGTAGATAATAGGATGGCAGTAATGTCGTAGATATATGTCCATGGAGACGACGGCTCAATGAGTATGATGGCTCAGGCCTTAATTGTCTGTGGCATGCTCTGATATGCTGCTATGGTGATGTGGTAAGTGGTTGATGTTGTGTTTCTATGTGATGGTGGTACAATGGTGATGTTTGGGGCTGCTATGTTGATGGTGGTAATGGTGGATGCTTGGTCTGCTATGGTGATGTGGTAAATGTGGATGTGTGGGTTTGCTATGGTGATGGTGTGTCATGGTGTAGGTTGGAGTTGCTATGGTGATGGTGGTCAAATGGTGGTTTGATGGTTGTTCTACACTGTGTAGTGCTGGTGCCTTGATACATTAGTCTCTAGAAGTATGCCTAAGGGTGGATGTTGGGTAGTGCCTAGTCTGTGGATTGGTGACGTTTACTGAGCTGGATGTTGGGGCTACTGTTGTTCTGATCGTTTTGCGTTTGATTGTCGATGGTAATACAAGCGTTGTGGTTGTTGGGTTGCTATGGTGATGGTGGTAATGGGATGTTGGGCTACTGTGGGCTGGTGGTGGTGGTAATGGTGGAATGTATGGTGTCTACTAGTTTTGACTGAGTGATGAACTTAGTGTGTGTGTATGGATTTTGGTGATGATTGCAAGGTGCTGCTAGCTGTTTTACTGTCTGGTGCTTTGTAAGTAGGTGATGTTGGGCTACTGTAGCTTTGCATTTTGTCAAGTGTATTGTCTGTCTATTGTGAGTGCTGAAGGGACTTATGTTGGGCTCTCGTGATGTTGGCTCTGACTTGATGGTAAGGATCATTTGGGTGCTATGTTCAGGGTAACGTTACATGATCAGTTGTGCAATGGGGTACCGATGAGCGTTCTGGTATTGATCTGGATGATGACTCTAAGGAGTTGACTACTGTGTATGCCGAGTGCCATGATACGTCGGTAGATTGGCTGCGATGTCTGTAGGCTCCTGATCCTGTGTACTCTGTATGATGGCTGGTAATTGGCTTGGGATTCTGGTGCATCTAGGCACTGTGCATCATAATGTGACGTGGTGCATCGGTGGTCATGGTGGATGTTGGGGATATTCATACTGTGTTGCTGACGTGATCGATTCAGTGGTATGAATGTCTATGTGGGTTATCTTTGGCATTATGGATGGTTTGTCGTCATATTGAAGGCTAGTGTGGATCATGCAAAAATGTGTAATAGAACGATGTACAATAACTAGTACATCAACAGTGTCTCTGCCATCAAGGCCTCCTCATCATTTGTCAAAATCAGCTGGTCAACCTCTAATCTATTTGCTGTGGAGATTTTTCGATCGTATCGCAATTACACCCTCTGATCTTTTGGCGGAAGGGAAGAAGCTGTACCCCCTCACAATTAGTCCAGAAGAAAAAGAGAAACCACAAATATTCGTTTAATAACCAGTGTAATTAAAAGACCCTGTCAAATTGTCCTCACTGATGCTAAATTTTTGATGGCCATGCATAAAGGCACAAAGGAGAACTTGGCATTGAAAAACAGCGAAGGGCCAAAGCCCCATAGGCGCCACCTCACCAATGCTCGTGACCTCTGACCTTTATATGACCTTGACCTTCAGGTGACCTTCAAGGTCAAGGTCAAACAACTAAACCTACCAATGACATCATACACAAAGAAATGCTTTACACATTTTTCCTACCAAAATACATGTGACCTTGACCCAAGGTCAAGGTCATCCAAGGTCATGCAACACAAAGCTGTTAATTCAAGACATAGGAAGCACAATGGTGCTTATTGGCACTTTCTACCATGAGATATAGTCACTTTTAGTGGTTCACTACCCCATTTTGGTCACATTTCATAAGGGTCAAAGTGACCTTGACCTTGATGATATGTGACCAAATGTGTCTCATGATGAAAGTATAACATGTGCCCCACATAATTATTAAGTTTGAAACAGTTATCTTCCATAGTTCAGGGTCAAGGTCACTTCAAAATATGTATACAATCCAACTTTGAAGAGCTCCTGTGACCTTGACCTTGAACAAGGTCACCAACTGTATCCATAGTAGCTCAAAACTGTAGGGGTCGGCCAAGGGATATTGCTCATCGTGTCTAGTGGCTTCGCATACATATATCCTTACGGCCTGCTCCTGTTAGCTTGTGACGAGGAAGCTCCTGGTCTGCTATGGATATTTTCTCGGCCTATAACTCCTGTAGGGAGAATGCTTCAGAAGGAATACTAATCTTGTGTGACTGTCTAGTTGGCATTTTATTGTCTCCTGTGTTGTGAATACGTCAGCTCCTATATCGTGCTGGGGCTATCCTAAGTGGAATCTCTGGCTGGCTGGGAATGATACTTCAGTGTTGCCCACGGCGAACGCTGTACAAGGTCTCAATCCGATATCTCGCGTTGGCTGTTCTTAGTAGAATGCCTGTTAGTGCATCACCTGCTCCATGTACAGCTCAATCTATGGGGTAGCCCAGGGATGCTGTGCTTTGGTTTCTGAGTGGGAATGTAGGCCACACGCTTCTACTATGATAGTCTCCGAGCAATCAAACTCTTGGAGGTAAGCCAAGGTCATGTCTGTGGCATCTTGTGCTTGTGAATCTTTAAGGCCCCCGCTTGCTGTGCTCAAGGAAGCTGTGACGGACGACGAACACGGGGGGACTGGGTCCAACTAGTTAAGGAGCTCACTTTTGCTCCTGCTCCTGTAGCTGCAGTACACTTGGGGTAGCTGCAGAGTGCGAGCTCATGAGCATATGCTGGACTTATTTTGCTTAGTGCCCAGCCCTCCTTAGTAGCTCACATGTGAGCTTGGCTGTGAGCCAAGGAAGCTGTTTTAGCTGCTTGTCTCTGCAGTCTTCACTTACCAATGGTGCAGTCTTCAGTCAAAGTGCGGCCAAACATGGGCACAGAAGGGTAGAGCCGCAATGCCTCCTGAGGACAGCAACAACACTGACAACTACAACAATAAATGGGGTGGCCTGTTCACTAACTTAGAAGATATTACCTCTGAAAGTTAGCATGGAATAAAACTCTCTCTCTCTCTCTCTCTCTCTCTCTCTCTCTCTCTCTCTCTCTCTCTCTCTCTCTCTCTCTCTCTCTCTCTCACACACACACACACACACACACATACACACACACGTGTGCATGTGCGCACACACATACATGTGCACATCACAAGTCTACATCATTCATCTAATCCTTCTATTCCGATTTTGTAGAAGAATTAGCTTGGAAGTATTTTTCTTGAGATCCATCCCTCCGAATGACCCATGCCACCCCTGTCCCTTCTCTCTTCTCCCAGTCTCCCCAACCCCTAACTGATGTTAACGATGATAACAACTATGATGATGATGATGATGATGATGATGATGATGATGATGTGGTTGTTGGTGTTGAGGATGATCATCTTATTTGTTTTCCTTGAAATATTGTCCTCCTTGTGTATTTTATTTAGACCCAATAAACTTAATTTGAAAAAAAGAAAAGAAAGAGAAACACCCCATCCCCCAAAAGAGTCTCCTGAGGCCAGAGGCCAGGCTAGGTTTCAGTATTCAGGGGTAAGCATGCAAACTATGCCATCAAAGGCATTCAAAAGAAACTTGGCAGCCTCCCATTGCTAACACCACAAACTAATGAATAAGTCGAATCCTTAGAGATGGCTGTAGATTTGTTTACATTGTGGGACAGACTATAATAAATAAAAACCGCTGGCGCTGAACCTCCAGGTTTTGGAGAAGAAAAAAAGAAGATCGGGTTCGAACCCGCAGCCTCCGAGAAAAGAGGAGGAAAAAACGCACACACACACAAACACAAAAAACCAGGTGGGTTCGAACCCACAACCCCTCGAAAAAAAGTTTCAGTGCAGAATCGAACCTGGTCATGCATGACCAAGAGCCCAATGCTTTACCAACTGTGCCATTGTAAACTTGTAGGTATGTGAAGCATTTATAACGACCTTGTCATAAACCCTCGTGGTTCGTATTTTGCACTGTAAATTGTAGAAAAATGGATGATAGCATGAACTGTTTGGTATTTCATACGGATCTAACCCATCAACGTCAATATTCTTTTCGTAGTATCGCATTTTGGCGCCTGCTGGTAGAGGTTCAACATATATCGAAGCGTTTTGCTGAAGTAGGAAAGATAACTCGGTTTGACTCGATGTCATTACGCTGAAATGGTCGTTGTCCCCAACATTTCCGGGTCAGGGATTGATTAAATCATCATATTTTTGTGACACTGAGACCAGACCATCAAAACAATTAGCACTAGGCCTTGAATCAAATCGTCGTACGAGATCTTACGTTGACTGCAAATGTACAACAGTGCCGCGTGATTGTGTCGACATTCAGTTAGTTCGCTGGGCCCGTATTCACAACGGCGATTTATCTTTTGAACACTCGATTTATCCCCTATCCCCGCGTTATCTTGATCGGTTAGATAAGGTACGCTCGTCAGAGGATCCTAGGTTGCGCTTTGCTATATATACTGCTTTCTTTGTCGTCTCTTGGCTTCTCTTAGATCGTAGATGACGTCATGAGATTACGTCAAAGCGGAACAGGCAGTTGGAATCGTCTGAGTTTAGAGACAAGGGTAGTGAATTAGGCAGTACAGTAGTCGCCGCTTATTAAAAACACATTGGGACCGAACAAAAGTGTTTTAATAAGCGGCGTTTTTATTAACCGTTTGCTTGTTGAACATGTCCATCAGTAACGAAGTAAATCCGGACCTTACCAACTGTATTTAAAAAACGGCTGTTTTTATTAACCGCGTGTTTTATAAGCGGCGACTACTGTATTGCCTTTCTTACTTACATTCAGCCCTTGAGGCAAAATATTCAAATGTGGTAAGAGTGAGAGAGAGAGAGAGAGAGAGAGAGAGAGAGAGAGAGAGAGACAGAGAGAGAGAGACAGAGAGAGAGAGACAGAGACAGAGAGAGAGAGACAGAGAGAGAGACAGAGACAGAGAGAGAGACAGAGAGAGACAGAGAGAGACAGAGAGAGAGAGACAGAGAGAGAGACAGAGAGAGTGAGAGAGAGGGGGGGGGGGGAGGGGAGCTGGGAAAAGGGGAGGAAGGGAAGAGAGAATGAGAGTAAGAGGGTGGGTGGGAGAGAGAGAGAGAGAGAGAGAGAGAGAGAGAGAGAGAGAGAGAGAGAGACAGAGAGAGAGTCAGAGAGAGAGACAGAGAGAGAGTGAGAGTAGCCATAAGTACTGATCAAAAGATCAGATAAAGGCCTTGCGGCCTAAGACATCTGAGGACATATCTATC
The DNA here is from genome assembly GCA_034096865.1 of Theodoxus fluviatilis. NCBI lineage: Eukaryota > Metazoa > Mollusca > Gastropoda > Cycloneritida > Neritidae > Theodoxus > Theodoxus fluviatilis. The sequence continues at coordinate 104,516 of JAWQFJ010000331.1, read as the reverse complement.
TAAATCATTCTCTGTCCTCGCAAATGGCGTCACGAATTCTATTCTATTCTATTCTATTCACCTCTCCTTCAAAAATCTCCTCGCAAATGACGTCACGTTATACGACGTCAAATGATCACGTCACAAATTTTGCAAAATGGAGTCTGTTGAATCATTTTCAATGAAACACCAAAATGTAAAAAAGTCACTTTCTTTTCAAACCTCGATTCTGAAAATTTGATAATATTGAATGGGACCTAACTTCCAGTCAGTGTGCAAAATCTCAAGGAAATCCGTCCAGTAGTTTTTGAGATATAGGCCGTGGAGACGGGACAGACAGACAGACAGACACACACACACACACACACACACAGACAGATAAAGTCTGTAGGACCTCCAGTAAACCTGGAGGGAAAATTCTATAGTGTCTGTAGACAGTGAGCTTGTAGTTGTAGAGCTACATTGTAAACAATAAATGAGAGTGCTCTCCCCTTGGTGAACCCTAGTCGCCAGCAGCGCTTGACAAGCTTAACAGCTCTCAGTTGTTCTTGTGCCTAAACGCACACAACAACAGCAACACGACACAGTGTCCTTTGAAATAAAATTGCTAATCAGAGGGAAAGTAGCAGTCTGCAGGGGAACAAGGCATGAGCACTTCACACAGACAGACAGACAGACGGATGGACAGATGGACAGGGACGGACAGACGGATGAACAGATGGACAGAGAGAGAGAGAGAGAGAGAGAGAGAGAGAGAGAGAGAGAGAGAGAGAGAGAGAGACAGAGAGAGAGAGAGACAGAGAGAGAGAGAGAGACAGAGAGAGAGACAAAGAGAGAGATACACACCAACACAACATTACACACACACACACACACAATTATACACGCGCAAGCCCACACATGCACGCACACACACATGCACGCACACACACACGCACACACACACACGCACACACATACACACACAGATGGATGGAGAGGTGAATGGAAAGATAGATGCCAATGCACATAGAAAAAAGAAAGTATACATTTGAGATAAAAACTGCTGGCGCTGAACCTCCAGGTTTTGGCATTAAAAAAACACATTAAATCATACAAAAATGTGTCTTTTAGCTTGGGGCCTACACATCACACAGCACATGGAGACAATCACAGACCTACACAACACACAACACATGGAGACAGACAGTCACAGACCTACACACCACATGGAGACACAGTCACAGACCTACACACCACAACACATGGAGACAGTCACAGACCTACGCACCACACAACACATGAAGAGAGACAGACACAGACCTACACACCACACAGCACATGTAGACAGTTACAGACCTTCACACCACAACACATGGAGACAGTCACAGACCTACACACCACAACACATGGAGACAGTCACAGACCTACACACCATACAACACATGGAGAGAGACAGACACAGACCTACACACCACACAACACATGTAGACAGTCACAGACCTACACACCACTACACATGGAGACAGTCACAGACCTACACACAACACATGGAGACAGTCACAGACCTACATACATACCACAGCACATGGAGACAGTCACAGACCTACACACCACAAAACACATGGAGACAGACAGTCACAGACCTACACACCATCTTTGAAGTGCTGCAAGAACAAAACAAAACAAACGAAATGTTTTTCCCCCTTACTCTGATTATTCCTTGTTTCGGAGACGACTGTGATTTTGACATTTGAGTAGGCCTACACGAACACACAAGCTCAATACAGCCGGCAACAAGCTAGTTCGCTGGGCGGGACAGTGAAATAGATCTATTTCACTCAGATTGTCTATCAATATAGGGCAACGTACTTATTTTTTAAATCAGGGATTGATTAAATCATCATATTTTTGTGACACTGAGACCAGACCATCAAAACAATTAGCACTAGGCCTTGAATGAAATCGTCGTACGAGATCTTACGTTGACTGCAAATGTACAACAGTGCCGCGTGATTGTGTCGACATTCAGTTAGTCCGCTGGGCGATTCCAGGCTTTTAACCAGCGAAGGCAACGATCTAGATGGTACATATACTTTACCGGTTTCACAAATGGAATGAATTTGACGCCAAGACAGCGTAGTATCGCTTCTTTGCGTCTGCTGGTAGACGTTCATCATACAAAGAAGCCAAATGTTGTTTTGTGAACGTAGGAAAAGAGTTTGACTCGATTAGGCTCTTACATCTATTGACTATCAAGGGAGGTGCTTCCGAGTGTACGAAATCCATTATCCTCAAAATTCTACTCGCAAATGACGTCACGTTGTTGATGACGTCACACATTATGCAATTTCGCCATTCCATGAATCCCGTATTTGGGGAGGCACTCTGGAGTGTACGACCTTAAAAAACCACTTTCTCTTCAAGCCTTGATTCTGAGAATTTGATACATTCAATCGGACCTAACTTCCAGTTAGTGTGCAAAATCTCAAGGAAATCCTTCCAGTAGTTTTTGAGATATAAGCCGTGGAGTCGGGACAGACACACACACAGACAGACAGACAGATAAAGTCTGTAGGACCTCCAGTAAACCTGGAGGGATAAATTTTGAATAGATAGTACATACAGACCTGCCAACCCACCATCATGCCAAAGAGTAGCATCCAGAGCTATTTGGAGTAGCATTGAAGAAATAGGCATAGCGGAGGTTTGGGGGGGGGGGGGAAGGCGGCGCGATAAGCTGAACCGGCGGCGTGAAAGCGGGGGGGGGGGGGGGGGGAAGAGATAAGGCTGTGAGCTGTGAAGGCGGCGCCGGCTGCGTGAAAGCGGGGGGGGGGGGGGGGGGGGGGGGGATTGTCCATCACGGTCAAAAGTTCAAGCACGCGGGAAAAGCGTAGTTTTTACGGACAAGCGTAGCCAGCATGTTGAAAGCGTAGCATGCTACGCCTAAAGCGTAGCATTTGGCAGGTCTGTACATATGATTGTTTGTGTCCTTTTGACATTTTGTGAGAGTGCATATGCATTAGGGTGTGCTTATTTACATAAGGCTTTGTAAGGCTCTCTTGCATTCAATGGGAACATTATACTGCAAGTATACAAACCTTGATGCAGCACTCTAGATACTTCAAGTTCTTGAGGTCTTCCATGGTTGCAGCTCGGTCACTGTCATCTTCAGTGAGTAAAGTGTTATTTGCTTCAGCAGCAATCCATGTTTACTGTGCCAAGGTGAGTACATCACAAAGATTTTCTTATAGAATTCTTCACAAAAACACCATTTTCCAGTTGTAGAGCTAAATGATGAGGTTCAGGAGTCCAAATGTTTTCAGTCTCCCCAGTCTACATCTCTGAGCTCAAGTGATGCATCATGCGGAGCCATTTCAAGCATTCTTCTGCCCAAAGATAGTGTTTTTGGATACCTCTGCCACACCACACTATGACAAGCCTCACTTACATTCTATGTGCCATCATTGAGACATTTATTACTCTTCACTTGAAAACTTCAGTTTGTTGGTGCAGTCTCTGAGTCTATGCCAAGGCAGTTTCTCAAGCTTAAGTCCACAGAACAAGACAGGTGCCAAAACTTACCAAAGACTGCATCCAACTCCTCATGCACCTGTTCCTGTACGTCCTTGTTTGCCCCAATCAGGTACAGTGCCCAGTTCATGCCTGCAGCTGTCGTGTCATGTCCCTGGAATGGAAAACAGCATGATCACAAAAGTCTGCACATTTGAGGGCAAGTTTGAGAGGAGTGAAGGGATTTGGGGGTATGGATGGAAAATAGGCTTTTGTCATGAAACAGAATGAGAGACCACCAGGAATGCTGATCTGATCTACCAACTGGCTGGCAGTAGGGCTGGCTGGGCATTGGACAATGCACTGCTTTTCTGGTACTGGGCCTACTCTGCCTCTACAGGAGATGAGGTGACACTCCTCATTTTCATGTCTGGCGGAATGGGAGTAATTCCAGGGTCTGACACAAGTGACTGCCTGATAGTCTGGGGCAACCAGAAGTTCCCTTTGGGCAAGGAAAAGATGATCTAGACTTGCCCAAATGGGCTCCCAAATTTTTCTCTGGTTTACTTTAGAATGGAAGCACACGGTGGCTTGAAAACTGTGTCAGTGCACGATGATAAGGCTGTGCAGTTTGCCTGACACTTAAAACAATATTGTATATCAATCCTAAACACATTTAAAAGTAAGGGACACTGATACTTATTTGACTAGTGTGATAGCTGCAGTGGGGCAAACATTTTTCAGACCAGTGGATTCTGTTTTCAGGAGAGTGAAATTTCAATGTACTTGCCTGAATGGGTATGTGGCTGTAAGAAGTTGTGTTGGAGCCTGAATTATATGACTGCCATTTCCAGGGCTCTGTAAATGCATGTGCCATCAGTATAACCATTTGGGAAAAACTGGCCACTGACCACAGTTCTTGAGGGCAGCAATTTGAGGGTGGAGTTTTGGGGGTGGGGGTTGGTGGGGTGGAGGTGTGGGTGTCATGCATTTCAAGGATCAATACTTGCTTGCCTTTGCCTACAAAAGAAGTGTGTGTAGATGGCACACTGCACAGCCCGTTTGATTGGGAAACGGCTGTGAAGTGCCCTTATTTGCATAAAAAGGTAAAGGTGTGGTTTTTTATAGCGACTTACACCCTTTGTCTGGGTCTCAAACCGCTCACACTTTACCCCCTGATCACTGGGCATCTTTATCAATCCTCACTGGTACCTCACAACAAACATAGTGACATACATTTAAGACGCACACAGTCAGGTACCAGCACCAACTCCGCTCCCTGGGGAGTATTCCAACCCGATGCTGGCGCTTGGCCGCATACAAGGGTTAATCGCACAACGTTTTTGCCAATATTGCCCTCACAGGTACCCGGTTTTACTCCTGGGTGGGGAGAAACAATGCGAGTTAAGCATCTTGCTCAAGGATGCAACTCTGGAAACCGCGCAGCTTCGAACGCCGTACCCACTGGCCGCAAGCGACTGTAGGTCCAGCGCGCTAACCACTCGGCCACAGAGCCCCATAGGCTCTGTGCATTGGATTGAGGCTCTGGTCTCACTTTGAAGGTCACTAATGTCTTTGTTAATACTGATGAACCACCAAGGGGTAAGATTGTACCTGTCTATCCTATTGATCCATCTGTTACTGAGCTGGCATTTTGAGATTCCAGCAACTGATGTCCTATTGCGCAGCTGAGAAGAAAGCTATACCATGACAGGGCTGCAGTAGACTGATTTCTGACTGCCACTGATGCACAGCCAACACCCACATGCCTCAATGTCACACTGCCCTGACAGTGCTTGGTGTGCACCATTACCATGTGGTCTTCCGCACAAACAGGCAAACTACTCCATCCTGGCACTACTCGCAACTCTCGGTCAAGGCACACTGTCTTTTTCAAGAATCATACAATGTACACAAGTGCCATTTGTTACATTTCCTTTGGTAGTAGAGAGACCATTCAAGCATACTTCAAGTGCAGCTAAAAGACTTTCTCACTGAGCAGCTATGTTGAGGTCTCATGGTTGGATAGCAGGCATCTTTGGGCCACTTGCCTCAAACATGAAGGTGTCCACCTCCTCACGGATGTCCTCAGGTGAGAGGACACGACCACCATCTGCCATGTGCAGCAGCATGTCCAGGAAGGCCAGACGATGCTTGCGGCCCTCCTCTTTGTCCCCAGCCCCAAGACTGGCCTCCACACCCGCACGGTCAAAGTGCACACTTCGCTCTGCAATCACCTGCACCAAGACGCACCACAGAAAAAAGTCAGCAACACAGGCACCCACCATGCCATCCAAGTGACAAGGTTTCTAGATGCAAAGATGTGCATGCTACCGAAGGCATCTTCCTGTCAGATATCTGTTTTACACTGTTATCTTTATAAAAATCACTTATGATGTCCACTCTGTGAGAGCTTGCTTTTCCGGGCTTCCTACAGATTTATTTTCACACATTTGAAAAACTTCACAGAAACTTGCTAAAGCAGACAACATGAAGCCAAATTATTCAATCAATAGTGGAACTGCATATTTTTGCGATGGATAAATGTTCCTTAACTCTTAACTTCCCATAACCATTTTGCCTATTACAGTTCTCAATTCCCACAAGATTTTGGTAAAACGGCTAACTTTTTGGTACAATTGCAAAGATTTGTCTTGTGACCTAACTACTGCTCACAATGAAAGGAAACTTGGCAATCTTGAAGAAAAAGGGTGTAGGTACACAATAAGGTATTACTTTAGTATGTCTTGAAATCCAAAATTATACATAATTACATTTGATCAAAAAGAAAAACAATTTTGGAAAATGAAATCTTAAACCTTTGTAAAGTTTGTTGTGGTTGGGATCTGTGAGTGGTGGATTCTGAGTTGAATCATTCAGGTGAACGTATTTGCTGAGTTCATCATAGCGGTTTCTTGACATCACATTTGCTAGTGTAGGTTGTCTCAGCTCAGGCCTATTGCTCCGGTAGCATCTATAATTTGGGAGTCAAACCACTCCCATCAAGAAAAGCAAAGCCCAGGTATGCACGAATCTCATCAGGAGTTGTCGTCACAAAGTTTGCAGCACCATTCTGTTCTGCATACAAGTTTGGTTGGTTGGCAATTTTCCTAAACAAATACTGCGGGAACAGTTGTAAAAAAAACTAGACTGGCTTTGCACCAGCTGGAAGAGGATTAGTTGGTCCAACTACACCTATAAAATCTTTAAATTGAGGATCACTGACAGTGTCACTCCACTCCTCATCAGAGAAAACTTTGTCACTCTCACTTGATGTGATGTGAAAACATTCTGCATCTGACAGGTCACTTGTATGCACACTATTCACATCCAACACTTCAATGTCACTCTGGTTGTCTACACCAAATCCGAGGTTTTTTCTCTGATCAATTCTTCAAATGTATCATCAAATTCATCATCACTGGAGGCCTCTGAGGCAGCCATGATGGCTACTCTGACAGACAAAAACAAATCATCAAAAGGACGCTGAAAAATTGACTATAAACACTCATAAATGTCAGCGAACTTGCCGTTTGCAGCACCAAATTCAAGCCTGGAGCTCCCGAATGTCATCTCTAATATATTTCACACTCAGGAGAGCTCTCTTTTCCTGTGATGTCACATTCCATTTTGGTAGCAAAGTTGTGCAGTCTCATGCGGTGTGGGAATGAGCAGCATAGGTGGAATGGTGCGCGGTATGGGAGGTTAAGAGTTAAACTCAATATCTGCATTTCCTTGCAGATGTTCCTTCAAAGAACAACCCAAAAATATCCATACAATGCAAACATGAAGATTTATATTCAAAACAGCTGCTCATAAATCAAGTGGTAGAAAAATCTCAAACGTGACACTGCATGTAACGCATACGGTGAAGTACTAAGAGACTCAGGGTCCAATCAGGGGACTACAGATGGAGTGTTGGGGTGTGTGGGCAATGGAGGCTGCACAGAGTTGTAGAGTGGTGGGCACAGAGAAAGTACACATGCTACTGATGACACCAGAGAGCAGCTACATGAGGCAGGTGAGAAGAAGATGAGAGCCAGAGGACCAGTCCCCTGCCTGGCAGTTTCCAGAACGGAGCACACCTGCTCTGTGAAGCTGTGCAGGATGTGCAGTAGGCGCTGGTGCTCCTTGCCCTCCCCAAAGGCATTGTACAGGACATCCCACCAGAACCAGGGCGCCTTCATCCGATTCTGGGCCAGTTCACTCATCCTGCAACAACAACACCATGGCATCCGACATCCTTTCACTGCTGGCTTTTTCATCTGCTACCATTGGAAAGGAGTTAACTTTGGTGATTTAAGAGTGGCATTAAACAAAGAGGGATGGGGGGTGGGGATGGGGGGTGGGCATGGGGGGTGGGGATGGGGGGTGGGAATGGGGGGTGGGGATGGGGGGTGGGGATGGGGGGTGGGGATGGGGGGTGGGGATGGGGGGGGGGGGGTTAAGGGTTGAGAGGGAATGGAACAAAATGTTAGACACAGACAGGTGAAGTAGTGACATTAAGGCTTGATTATATGTTACATGTTTCCTCATTCCCATCTTACTGAAAGCTTATTTGAGAGAATGAAGTTGGTAGCCATTAGAGTCACTTTCTACTGAACGAAAGTGTTCATCTTCAAACAATCATCTTTCCATCTGCATCAGCATGTTTTCAGTGCTTTAAACACATTAAAGGGGCAACAGTACAATAAACTTCATACTTGTAAACAGCTTTGATGTAGGTAGATTCACTGTTTTTCTGTGCATCAATATGGCGTCCCATCGCAGTGTCTAAAAGCAAATAAGTACTGGAATTAGTATGCACCCATAGCTTTATCAAAAAAGCAAAGTAAAAAGAAAACATGAGAAATAAAATCAAGCAGGTGTACCTTTTACTATTCTAAGGCTTGTCCAACTTTTACTGTCCATTACTCCAGGATGAATGGCTATGGGGACTTTGACAACGGTCCTGATGATCCTGTTCCCCCACTCCCCCACCCTCCAGCTGCGCAATGTAAGGACCAGAGAAGATGCTCTGCAGTTTTCCACCCTGGCTGCCTTCTTCAAGCTCATTTTCACCGCGGAGCAGACCAGAAAAGTATTGTCAGCTGTCATTTACTGAAGAACTTATAAGACAGTTTGGTAATATTGACAGTAGGCTCCTGTTCCTCTGATGGAAATCAAAGTGTATAATGTTAACCATGCAATGAAGCCAGCTTGGGTCAAAATGTCTAGAATATGTGTTCAATGGTATCGTTAGTTCCATGTTGAAAGTAAATCCAGAGTCAAGTGTGAAATCTGCAACAAGCATCTTTGTTTCAATAACAAGTGAAATTGTCTTGTTCATGAGCACTGGTACATGTTTTCCTTACACTTGTTACAGGTCTGTGTATACGTGTATTGTTCAATACTGCTGCTGTGTTTTCAGAGTTTCAGAAATTTATCATTGCTTAGTTTCATTTACATGTAAACAAGGAGTCTGTAATTGCTTATTCCAGTGCATAATCCATCAAATCAATGAATGGCATAAAAGTTAGTCTAATTTGCTTTGCTCACTGGCTTTGTTTAGCATTAGTATTGGTTACAGTGACTTGGCCAGGGTTTTGTCCTGGGCCCGTATTCACAACGGCGATTTATCGGCGATTTATTTTAACTCCGATTTATCTCTAAACTCAGACGATTCCAACTGCCTGTTCCGCTCTCCCTTGGCTGGAAACCAGTATATATAGCAAAGCGCAACCTAGGATCCTCTGACGAGCGTACCTTATCTAACCGATCAAGATAACGCGAGGCTAGGGGATAAATCGAGTGTTAAAAAGATAAATCGCCGTTGTGAATACGGGCCCTGGAAAATACTGCTTGTATATGAAACATTGCTAAAATTCTAAATCATGATATTTCTTTTCCACAGTTGGAATATATATATATGGTATATATAGGTTCCAGCTTGTGTCCTTGGACATTAGAATAAGAAATATTTTGATTTTGTACTTTTTTTCTGTTGTGATTTTATGTAATTTTTAGTTTGCTTCCACCATTCAATTTTTTTAATTAAAAAAAATTCCATTAAAATTTACTAACCTCTTTTTTTTCTTCTTTATTGTGCAAATCATCTTAAAGCTTATTACATCATCTTTTTAATGATACATAATGTGTTAGTTAATGTGAAGGTGCAAGCAAGGAAACTACAAGTACCTCTGGGTATGTCAAGTCACTATTTCATGTTAAAAAATGGCGGTCTGGAAAAAGTGCTTATATACAAAAAATTGATAAAACTCTAAATCATGAGATTTATTTTCCACACTTGGAATATATATGGTATATATGTTCTAGTTTGTGTCCTTGGACAATACAATAAGAAAATTTGTGAATTGTACTTTTTCTGTTATGACTTTATGTAATTTCCAGCTTGCTTCCACCGTTTAATTTTTTTATATATATAAAAAATCCAATAAAATTTCAAACTTCTTTTTTTTCCTTTATTGTGCAAATTACCTTAAAGCTTATTATCTCATCTTTCTCAGTTCAGTTCAGTCTCTTAACCCTGAGATGGGTTGTTGAGGCACCACTGATGACTTTCGGACAATCTTCCTCCATCGATCTCTATCCTCTGTGGCTCGCTGTGAGTCAGCAAAGGTCAAGCCTGTCCACTCTTTGATGTTGTCTTCCCACCTCTTTCTCTGCCTGCCTCTCCTTCTCTTCATCTTTCTAGTGATACATAATGTGTTATGATTTAATGTGAAGGTGCAAGCAAGGAAACTACAAGTACCACTGGGTATGACAAGTCACTATTTCATGCCAAAAAATGGTGGACGGGAAAGAGTTAAGGGAAGACACAGGTGTAAAAGTGATCAAAATGTCATTTTCTGGGGATTTTGACTTATGAGCATTTTTGAGTTGTTTCAACCCTCGGCAATGTCATTCCAATAGTCTCTGTAGTTAAAGCATGCTAGAAAACATGTAATTATGAGAAGGAAGAACCTTACCCCTCTAAGAATTTTTGCTGGTACTATTGGAAATACATAGAAGATGGAAAAAGCAAGTTTTTCCTAAGTTTCTTTTTTCACGTTTTCTCATAAAGTACTTTTTGTGGACTTGAAATAATGCAGAAAATATTTGGAGCATTGCACAGATCTGAAATTTTCAGGGTGTTCTTTATGCATGTAGCAACATTTTGTCACATGGGTTAGTCATATTAGCCCATAGGTCAGCAGCTTTACATTAACTCTTAACTTCCTATAAGGAATTTCACAACTACAAGCCCCAGTCCTGTAAGGTTTTAGAGAAAATGACACATAACACGGTTCATTTGTTTAATATTCCAACTTCTATGATATTGTATGGATCTGTAAGAAATTGTTTGTGTGTAGTAAAAAATGAGTGTTGGTCATTCTAAAATCAAGTACAGAGTGTTTTTGATAATTTTTCTTTGCTTTTTTTGCATGTAATTAGCACAATTACAGGTAAATAAATGGAAATAGACCCCAAAATATTTTTCTATAAGTATAAACACTATGTAATTTGTGATGATTTCGTAACGCTTCCTCGATGTATGATCTTTGATAAAATCAGCAATCGCTGGCTGTCTCAGCTCATATCAGGTGTTTCAGTAGCTGGCAGCTGAATGAAGTCCTTCACAGTGAATGATTGAACAGAATGATTGTTGTTCCGGTGCCGTTCTGCCTAGTCTAAAGTCTAGTCATAGATCATGACGAACATTTCCTCTGGAAAGAGTTGCAGAAAATACTCTACTAGTTCTGCATCAAGTCCAAATGGTTTTTGTGGAACAAAACAACTGGAAAGAGTTGCAGAAAATACTCTACTAGTTCTGCATCAAGTCCAAGTGGTTTTTGTGGAACAACTGCTTCAACGAAAGGATCGTTAGCAAACTCCTCGACAATGTCTGACCATTCGGCGATGCTAAAATCATCATCGGATGATGGAAAATAGAAATAATTTGCTCATGAAAGTCTGATAAATCACTTGTGTAGACATGGGAAACCATTACATCATGCTGAGCCAACTCTTCTAGTCCAATGTGTTTAGATCAAACCATTTTAATAAAAAATGAATCACTGCTAGAACCATAGTCGGCATCATCGTCTGCCATCTTTGCAATGGAGAATGCCCACAAAAAAATGAGCAAAAAAGCCAATAACTCAGTAGAAATTGATCGAAATCTGTAAGCGGAAGTAGAGCAGTAATTTCCTATAGTCTCTAGAGAGCTTCTTGCCAGAGTTGTCTCCCTTGATATTGAGGCCGTGAATCATGAGCAGTTACAAGTGGCACAGGATTTAGCTGGCTAGATGTTGTACGGACGTTAAGAGTTGAACAAGTTCTAAAAATGGAGATTCTTTCAAGTAAATAAAATAAGTAAATATCCTTTCCAAAAGTATTTGGAATTTTCCCAAAAGGATGGTGACAAGTTTTAGATATTGAAATTACAAATCTAGGGAAACCACAATTTTAACTTTGCCGCATATACTATATTCCTTGGACTGCAGGTGACGCGTAAAATAGAACCCAAACAACGGCGGTAAATGAAAGTCGCTTTAAAAGACAGGGCGAGCACAGATGCAAATTTTCGACATAAGTCTTCTTCAGGGCCAGTATTCACAACGGCAATTTATCGGCGATTTATGTTAACTCCGATTTATCTCTAAACTCAGATGATTCCAACTGCCTGTTCCGCTCTCCCTTGGCTGGAAACCAGTATATATAGCAAAGCGCAACCTAGGATCCTCTGACGAGCGTACCTTATCTAACCGATCAAGATAACGCGGGGCTAGGGGATAAATCGAGTGTTAAAAAGATAAAATCCCCGTTGTGAATACGGGCCCAGGCATAAAACAAACACACAACTGAACTGAACTGAAACTTGTAAGAGTAAAATCAGCTCACGGTTACCACATGATTCAGGGAAACTGGGTACCAAAAAACCTCTTGGTTTGAACAAAATTTAAATTTGCTGCATCTACTTTTAACTTAAGTCTGTTTTTATCCAAATAGACACTCATCGAGTTTTTACCGTTGATCTACTTATCTATTTATTTGCTCTTTGGTTCCAAAGAATGTACAATAGTAGATGTAACAATATCATCCTTGTTTCCGCATTTTACCTTTCTTTAATGGAAGGTTGTATCCCGTCTCTTAAGCATACTTTATGTACTAAGCTTATTTTAATGTGAGTTGTTTAACCATTTGACATCCCTCTTTCAAATCTCTACTTCTTTTTCTTCTTTCACACACAATCACGCACACGCGCACACACACACACACACACACACACACCACCGCTTCGCTTCCGTCCCCCACTTCCTCCTACCCCTTTTTAACACACCCCCCCCCTCCCCCTCTCCCTCTCTATCTCCTCCCTGCATCATGTGGTAACTGTGAGATGTTCAGTTTTGTGTTTGTTTTATGCCTGAAGAAGACTTTTAAGTCAAAAATTTGCATCTGTGCTCACCCTGTGTTTTAAAGCGACTTTCATTTACCGCCGTTGTTTGGGTTCTATTTGCTGCATATAGTTTTTGAGCTGTACATTTTTTTTATAGATATAAAATTATGTGTTATTTGTATGATTAACAGATGACCTACTTTTCCCCCCATTGAGCAAAAGTGGTTTTCACTTATTTTCATGTATCTTTGAATTACCGTGCATGTAAGTTTGAAAACTCACTGCATTAAAACAATTGTCTCTTTTACCCATGTCTCCTCTTAAAAACTTGCAACTTCCAAAATCAATCTCATCAAATTACTGTTGACGAAATTCAAAATACACAATGTACAGTAAAGTCATAACACACATAACACACAATATGAGCCATTCATTCCTTCTGACCCAAGGAGGAGTAGTTTACATACCACAGATGATGTCAAGGGCACACAGTGTGATATCCTGGAAGATGTTGAAAGGGCCACCACCTGCCTTGCCCTGCAGCTTGTTCACCAGGATGCTGCTCTGCTCATTGAACACCTCCACAAAGTCGCTCAGGATTTTGAAGTGGAAGGTGGGAGTCAACATTTTTCTTCTGGCGTGCCACTTGCTCCCTGTGCTGAAAAGGAATGTCTTCTCCTGTTGCATTGGAACACTATACCATGGACCCTGGCAGCCTCTTTGACTGCTTGGGGCTGCCCCTGCAGGGTCCATTATAACATCTCAAAAGTGCAAGCAGGGGTCTCCTGCAAGTGGATTGAAAATGCATTTGCCTGAGACAAAAATCCACTGTCCTGAAAAATGTTTGTCTCACTACAGTAATCACACTAGTCAAATAAAAAACAGTGTTCCTTACTTGTAAAATGTGTTTAGCACTGAACATGTATACAAAAGTATTATGAGAGTCATGCAAACTAAACAGGTGGTTCAGATGCTGCCTGCACAGACACATCATTCAGAATTGTCACAGTTTTCAAGCCATTGTGTGCTTCCATTCTAAAATAAATAACAGGAAAATTTGGTTGCCAGTGTGGGCAAGTCTAGATGGACTTTTCCTTGCCTGAATAAAACATATGGTTGCCCCAGGCAACCAAGCAATTTCTTGTGTTGGATCTTGCCCCAGCTGAACTACTGGATGAGGTCCAGAAAACCCAACAGCCTGAGGTTCCAGCTAATAAGAGTGACATCAAATGGCACTAGCCCCTGTTCCTCTGGAGTTTCCTTCCTTTACACAGAAATTGGTCAAAATGAAACAATGTAAAGGAGGGAAAACCATTTTACCTGAAAGACTGTGAAAATATAACACGTTGGGCCTCGAAAATGAAATGGCAGGGAACTGTTGACACCCAGTGAGTGCAAGTTGATCAGACTGCATGCAGTGCACAGGCCTGCCCCTACCTTGTCAGCAGTCCCGTTCCAAGCCAGGGATGAAGGAATCGATAACTTTCAGCTTTGTCCATGTGCTTGGAACTGTTCAGCAAGATCTGGAAAATAAACGTAGAAAGGGTTTTGAAACATCACCACTGTATTATCAGCAACACATGAATGCAGACTACATACTAACATCAGCCATGCCACTAGGTACACTATTTTCTTATATTTCCTTGGGTGGACATCAAAGTTAAGTTATCTGAAAACTTTTCATGAAAGATTATAGCACCTGAAGGATTGGAGTCCATGCCTCCATTCATGCAAATGCATCTAAACTGTTTGTACCACCAAGACAAATACTCAACTACATTTTGGCTCATGGTAACAGTGAGCAGAGGAAAGCCAATATGCACATTACAGGTAATTTCAAAAGACCATCCTACTGATTATCCATGGTTATTTACTACAACACAAATGAAAATTTAATTTTAATAATGTAATTTTCTATGAATAGAAACACTGCACTACTTTGAATTGGTGACTTAAACCTGTAGTTGGAAGCGACAGGCTTAACCATCACAGTATTTAACATAAAAAGTCCATACTTTCAAGTTTCAACATTGAAATAAAATACAAGATTCTCCACTAGCATTATTATTAGAGTCCAAAATTTACACAAGAAATCCATGCCACTAACCGCAAGCAAGCGCACAAAATTCCCTCAACCTGCTCTGGTTACCTCGACATACTCTGCCTTGAAGACAGCCACATTGGCTTGAGGTCCCAGCCAGAGCCTGAGAAGACCATGGTCACGATACTCCTCCCCAAACTCCAACAGCTGAGTATAGAACTCTGAAAATGGTCAGCCTGCATCACCACTTTGTCAGCTCTCTTTTTCTGTGGCTTTCTTCACACACACCTCAGTCAAGGTAATACATCCACTCTATCATGAAACGTCCCAGCATTTGGAGCATTAGGCAAACCTGAGGTCCACCTTAAAATGGGGAGACAGGAAAAGATGTTGGCAGGCAGACTGAAAGGCAGATAGGATGATAGAGGGCAGGCAGGCATGCACACACACACACACACACACACACACACACACACACACACACACACACACACACACACACACACACACACAAACACACACACAGAGCCTATCCAGAGTTTCAAATTATTTTTGACAAATCTTTGAGGCAACAAGCACAAACCCTTTATAAACAATGAATGTTAAAAAGAACACTGCATTAAAAAAAAATATCAGTAAACTTGTAGAAATGTGGATGAAAAACTAGTTATATTTAACCCCATACATCCAGGCGGCTAGGACCACAAAGCGGCCAAGCAGTAACCTGCCGGTGCCCTAACTTCAAGTTGGCTAGCTCAGGCTCAGCTTGAACTTGAAGATGATCATTGATGGTCACTGCCTAATAAATCATCGCTCTCGTACCTGTGTTCTTGGTCTTAATCTGGTGAGAATTTCCAATCAGTGGCAGCGGAGGTGGTCCTGGGATCTGGTCGATGAGTTTTCTTGTTTTGTAGGACTTTGAAAACCAAGCAGCAACAATAATTGACGCGACAATCACAGCCAACACGATCGTGACCGCCATGTTAGCTTTATCACATGATACGTACGCCTTTTGTTGTCACATGTGTGTCATGAGGTCAAAGCTCAGCCTCGGACCAACACAGTGCGGCAGTCCTTTAGCAGATCCTCGCCTCAAATGCGTGCTGAAGTTTCTTCCACACGGTTAACCGTCACGGAATGTGCCTTGCAACCATTCGTAAGATAGTGTTTCGTTTATTTGGACAATAATGTGAATCGTGAAGTAGAGACCAGAGTGTATTCAGAGATCCACGGATAAGTTGCGGAAGCTGTTCTATATATGGCACTGTAATGGCATGTAAATTGTAATGATGTAGTCAGTAGTGACACGCAGACGCGGTCATGGTCATAGCCAACGGGTTTGGTTCGCACGCTGTGGACGTAAAATTGCTGATATAAAGAAAAATTTTCGTCTTTACTCCATATGGGAATCTATTAGAAAGCCGAGCTGCAGCACATAAACTCTGGTGTAGGAAAGAGTATAGTTTCATGTCAAAATGCCGGGTTTGGCCCTGTCTTGTGTCTACACCGTGCTTTTCAGTAGAATCGAGATTTGTATTCACTTATACTACCACCAAAGAATGTATTTTCTCAGTAACAGTACTCATAAAAGGCATTTCGTCTATGATTTAAGGAGGTGGATGGGTGATGCAGAGGTGCTGTCACACCCAGAACGTCGGTGCGAGACCAAAAATAACACAACTCTATTTGGGGTTCTCAGTCACAGTGGTGGATGGGAGATAATTCATTGAAGAAAAAAACCCAGACTCAAGCAAAGATTTAAAGTAATTTTTGCATGTTTTGTGGGTTGAGTGAAAATATGTTAACTGGTCAAGTGTGAGCTGAAGTTGAACACTGTAAAAATGTTATTGGCAAATAATATTGACTGATCATTTATAAATTATACATGTACATGTGCTAGGTTTCTGTGCCTGTTCAACGTGGGCAGAAGCAACTGTACTCTAATTCCACCGAACATTCCCTCCTCCCCCCTCTCCCCCCACCACTCACCCCCCCCCACCCCTCACCCCCCCCCCCTCTCCCCCCCCCCTCACCCCACCCCCCACCCCACCCCCTCACCCCCTTACCCCATTTCCTTCCGTTTTCTTTCTCCTCTCCTTTCCCCCTGATTTACTTTTGTCAAACAACAAATTGCATCCAGTGTGCAATCAAATTTTAACTTGTAGGCACCTGTATTTTGTGGAAAATGTTGATGGTGAATGAGAACTAGGTACATGTTGGTTTTGTTCGTTGGTTGGTACATACAGGTATAGAGATGCTCCTTAAGTTTAGACACTGGAAATGCCAACCAGGTCGTGGTTTTGTATGGGTTGGGCTTTAGATTTTTCTGGGGCAGCCCCTGGCTGAGCAGCTGCCCCGAGTTGCACAGACTCAGCGCTTTCAAGCGCTGGACAGCGCTTGCGCCGTGAAATGGCTTGTTCAGGACGCGTAGCGCTGCAAAGCGTTGCATGTGATTCGGCACTTTGTAGCGCTGCGCCTCCCGACCAAGCCGTTTCACGGCGCAAGCGCTGTCCAGCGCTTGAAAGCGCTGAGTCTGTGCAACTCGGGGCTGGTGTTAACCCCAAATGCCCAGCAGCCCAGGTGGCATGGAGTGGTTCATGACATATGTTGTACTCTTTGTGTGTTTACTGAAAATATTTGGCTACTTGGTGAGCATGTAATCATCTCAGTAAACAACATTATTCCAGTCCTTTTGTCACCTGAGCGGAATTTTCAACTGTGT
This sequence comes from Theodoxus fluviatilis, assembly GCA_034096865.1. Lineage (NCBI taxonomy): Eukaryota > Metazoa > Mollusca > Gastropoda > Cycloneritida > Neritidae > Theodoxus > Theodoxus fluviatilis. The sequence continues at coordinate 86,903 of JAWQFJ010000331.1, read as the reverse complement.
AAAATTCTTATGAAATAGGTTGTCACTCTTCAAGCCTGCAAGTAGCAAATTCATGATAATTGTGTAATGAAAAGTTTCAGAGTGAATTTGTTTAAACATTACAGACATGTCAGCAGAACTAAGAACTGGGGAAACAGAGGAAATGGGCACTTCAGATGATGTGGTGATTGCTGCCATGAAGAATGCCCAGAAACTGGCCACACAAGTGGCTGGCCACATGTACAACGAATCCAGAAAGCAGATGGGTAGGACTTGCAACAAAGTATCATGCTCTGACCCATCTTGATACATCCAGCCAAGCCTGTGGGGCATCAGGAAAAGATTATAGGGTTTTCCAAGTGATGTGTCTATTGATGAATGAATTTTATATCTCATTTAAAATGCAACTGCTGGAGGTGGCTGAGTGTTGAAGGAGACGGAGTGTTGGAGGAGAGAGGATGTTGAAGAGGAGTGCTGGAGGAGAGAGAATGTGTTGAAGAGGGAGTGCTCAAGGAGAGAGAATGTTGAAGAGGGAGTGTTGGAGGAATGTTGAAGAAAGAATGTTGTAGCCTGTAGGAGAGAGAATGTTGAAGAGAGAGTGCTGGAGGAGAGAGAATGCTGAAGAGGGAGTGTTGGAGGAGAGAGAATGTTGAAGGGGGAGTGTTGGAGTAGAGAGAATGTTGAAGAGGGAGTGTTGGAGGAGAGAGAATGTTGAAGAGGGAGTGCTGGTGGAGACAGAATTGTTGAAGAGAGAGTGCTGGAGGAGAGAGAATGTTGAAGAGGGAGTGTTAGAGGAGACAGAATGTTGAAGAGGGAGTGTTGTAGGAGAGAGAATGTTAAAGAGAGAACATTGTAGAAGAGAGAATGTAGAAGAGAGAGTGTTGGAGGAGAGAGGATGTTGAAGCGGGATTGTTGGAGGAGAGAGAATGTTGAAGAGAGAACATTGTAGAAGAGAGAATGTTGAAGAGAGAGTGTTGGAGGAGAGAGAATGTTGAAGAGAGAGTGTTGTATACGAGAGAATGTTGAAGAGGGAGTGTTGGAGGGGAGAGAATGTTGAAGAGGGTTTGCTGGAGGAGAGAGAATGTTGAAGAGGGAGTGTTAGAGGAGACAGGATGTTGAAGAGGGAGTGTTAGAAGAGAGAGAATGTTGAAGAGGAAGTGCTGGTGGAGAGAGAATATTGAAGAGAGAGTGTTGTAGAAGAGAGAATATTGAAGAGGGAGTGCTGGTGGAGAGAGAATGTTGAAGAGAGAGTGTTGGAGGAGAGAGGATGTTGAAGAGGAAGTGTTGGAGGAGACAGAATGTTGAAGAGGGAGTGTTGGAGGAGAGAGAATGTTGAAGAGGGAGTGTTGGAGGAGAGAGAATGTTGAAGAGGGAGTGCTGGAGGAGAGAGAATGTTGAAGAGGGAGTGTTGTAGGAGAGAGATGTTGAAGAGAGAACATTGTAGGAGAGAGAATGTTGAAGAGGGAGTGTTGGAGGAGACAGAATGTTGAAGAGGGAGTGTTAGAGGAGACAGAATGTTGAAGAGGGAGTGTTGTAGGAGAGAGAATGTTGAAGAGGGAGTGTTAGAGGAGACAGAATGTTGAAGAGGGAGTGTTGTAGGAGAGAGAATGTTGAAGAGAGAACATTGTAGAAGAGAGAATGTTGAAGAGAGAGTGTTGAAGAGAGAGTGTTGGAGGAGAGAGAATGTAGAAGAGAGAACATTGTAGAAGAGAGAATGTTGAAGAGAGAGTGTTGAAGAGAGAGTGTTGAAGGAGAGAGGATGTTGAAGCGGGATTGTTGGAGGAGAGAGAATGTAGAAGAGAGAACATTGTAGAAGAGAGAATGTAGAAGAGAGAGTGTTGGAGGAGAGAGAATGTTGAAGAGAGAGTGTGTAGAGGAGAGAGAATGTTGAAGAGGGAGTGTTGGAGGAGAGAGAATGTTGAAGAGGGAGTGTTAGAGGAGACAGAATGTTGAAGAGGGAGTGTTGTAGGAGAGAGAATGTTGAAGAGAGAACATTGTAGAAGAGAGAATGTTGAAGAGAGAGTGTTGGAGGAGAGAGAATGTTGAAGAGAGAGTGTTGAAGAGAGAGTGTTGAAGGAGAGAGGATGTTGAAGCGGGATTGTTGGAGGAGAGAGAATGTAGAAGAGAGAACATTGTAGAAGAGAGAATGTTGAAGAGAGAGTGTTGAAGAGAGAGTGTTGGAGGAGAGAGAATGTAGAAGAGAGAACATTGTAGAAGAGAGAATGTTGAAGAGAGAGTGTTGAAGAGAGAGTGTTGGAGGAGAGAGAATGTAGAAGAGAGAACATTGTAGAAGAGAGAATGTTGAAGAGAGAGTGTTGAAGAGAGAGTGTTGGAGGAGAGAGAATGTAGAAGAGAGAACATTGTAGAAGAGAGAATGTAGAAGAGAGAATGTAGAAGAGAGAATGTTGAAGAGAGAGTGTTGAAGGAGAGAGGATGTTGAAGCGGGATTGTTGGAGGAGAGAGAATGTTGAAGAGAGAACATTGTAGAAGAGAGAATGTTGAAGAGAGAGTGTTGGAGGAGAGAGAATGTTGAAGAGAGAGTGTTGTATACGAGAGAATGTTGAAGAGGGTTTGCTGGAGGAGAGAGAATGTTGAAGAGGGAGTGTTAGAGGAGACAGGATGTTGAAGAGGGAGTGTTAGAAGAGAGAGAATGTTGAAGAGGGAGTGCTGGTGGAGAGAGAATATTGAAGAGAGAGTGTTGTAGAAGAGAGAATGTTGAAGAGGGAGTGTTGGAGGAGAGAGAATGTTGAAGAGGAGTGCTGGAGGAGAGAGAATGTTGAAGAGGGAGTGTTAGAGGAGACAGTATGTTGAAGAGGGAGTGTTGGAAGAGAGAGAATGTTGAAGAGGGAGTGCTGGAGGAGAGAGAATGTTGAAGAGGGAGTGTTGGAGGAGAGAGAATGTTGAAGAGGGAGTGTTGGAGGAGAGAGAATGTTGAAGAGGGAGTGCTGGAGGAGAGAGAATGTTGAAGAGGGAGTGTTAGAGGAGACAGATGTTGAAGAGGGAGTGTTGGAGGAGAGAGAATGTTGAAGAGGGAGTGCTGGAGGAGAGAGAAAGTTGAAGAGGTAGTGCTGGAGGAGAGAGAATGTTGAAGAGGGAGTGTTGAGGAGAGAGAATGTTGAAGAGGGAGTGCTGGAGGAGAGAGAATGTTGAAGAGGGAGTGTTAGAGGAGACAGAATGTTGAAGAGGGAGTGCTGGAGGAGAGAGAATGTTGAAGAGAGAATGTTGTAGGAGAGAGAATGTTGAAGAGAGAACGTTGTAGGAGAGAGAATGTTGAAGAGAGAGTGTTGTAGGAGAGAGAATGTTGAAGAGGGAGTGTTAGAGGAGAGAGAATGTTGAAGAGGGAGTGTAGGAGGAGACAGAATGTTGAAGAGGGAGTGTTGTAAGAGAGAGAATGTTGAAGAGAAAATGTTGTAGAAGAGAGAATGTTGAAGAGAGAGTGTTGAAGGAGAGAGTGTTGAAGAGGGAGTGCTGGAGGAGAGAGAATGTTGAAGAGGGAGTGCTAGAGGAGAGAGAATGTTGAAGAGGGAGTGTGGGATGGAGAGAGAATGTTGAAGAAGGAGTGTGGGAGAAAAGAAAATGTTTAAGAGGGAGTGTTATGCTGGAGGAGAGGGGATGTTGAAGAGGGAGTGCTGGAGGAGAGAGAATGCTGAAGAGAGAGTGTTGGAGGAGAGAGAATGTTGAAATGGGAGTGTTGGAGGAGAGAGGATGTTGAAGAGGGAGTGTTGGAGGAAAGAGAATGCTGAAGAGAGAGTGTTGGAGGAGAGAGAATGTTGAAGGAGAAGGAATGTTGAAGAGGGAGTGTTGGAGGAGAGAGAATGTTGAAGAGTGAGTGTTGGAGAAGAGAGAATGTTGAAGAGAGAGTGATGGAGAAGAGAGAATGTTGGAGGAGAGAGAATGTTGAAGGAGAGGGAATGTTGAAGAGGAAGTGTTGGAGGAGAGAGAATGTTGAAGAGGGAGTGTTGGAGAAGAGAGAATGTTGGAGGAGAGAGAATGTTGAAGGAGAGGGAATGTTGAAGAGGGGGTGTTGGAGGAGAGATAATGTTGAAGAGGGAGTGTTGGAGAAGAGAGAATGTTGGAGGAGAGAGAATGTTGAAGGAGAGAGAATGTTGAAGAGGGAGTGCTGGAGGATAGAAAATGTTGAAAGAGTGTTGGAGGAGAGAGAATGTTGAAGAAGAGGGAATGTTCATGTTGAAGAGAGAGTGTTGGTAGAGAGAGGATGTTGAAGAGGGGATGCTGGAGGAGAGAGGATGATGAAGAGAGGGTTGGAGGAGAGAGAATGTTGATGAGGGAGTGCTGGAGGAGAGAGAATGTTGAAGAGAGGGTTGGAGGAGAGAGAATGTTGAAGAGGGAGTGCTGGAGGAGAGAGGATGTTGAAGAGGGAGTGCTGGAGGAGAGAGAGAATGATGAAAAGGGAGTGTTGGAGGAGAGAGGATGTTGAAGAGGGAATGTTGAAGGAGAGAGAATGTTGAAGAGAGAGTGTTGGAGGAGAGAGAATGTTGAAGAGGAGCTGCTGGGGGAGAGAAAATGTTGAAGAGGAAGTGTTGGAGGAGAGGGAATGTTGAAGAGTGTTGAAGGAGAGGGAATGTTGAAGAGTGTTGAAGGAGAGGGAATGTTGAAGAGGGAGTGTTGGAGGAGAGAGAATGTTGAAGAGTGAGCGTTGGAGGAGAGAGAATGTTGAAGAGGAGCTGCTGGGGGAGAGAAAATGTTGAAGAGGAAGTGTTGGAGGAGAGGGAATGTTGAAGAGTGTTGGAGGAGAGGGAATGTTGAAGAGTGTTGAAGGAGAGGGAATGTTGAAGAGGGAGTGTTGGAGGAGAGAGAATGTTGAAGAGTGAGTGTTGGAGGAGAGATAATTTTGAAGAGGGAGTGTTGGAGGAGAGAGAATGTTGAAGAGGGAGTGTTGGGGGAGAGAGAATGTTGAAGAGTGAGTGTTGGAGGAGAGAGAATTTTGAAGAGGGAGTGTTGGAGGAGAGAGAATGTTGAAGAGGGAGTGTTGGAGGAGAGAGAGTATTGGAGGAAAGTCGATGTTGGAGGAAAGGGATTGTTGAAGAGGGAGTGTTGTAGGAGAGGGAATGTTGAAGAGGGAGTGCTGGAGGAGAGGGAATTTTGAAGATGGAGTGCTGGAGGAGAGAGAATGTTGATGCAGGAGTGTTGGAGGAGAGAGAATGTTGAATAGGGAGTGCTGGAGGAGAGAGAATGTTGCAGAGGGAGGGTTGGAGGAGAGAGAGAAAGTTGAAGAGGGAGTGCTGGAGGAGAGAGGATGTTGCAGAGGGAGGGTTGGAGGAGAGAGAGAAAGTTGAAGAGGGAGTGCTGGAGGAGAGAGGATGTTGAAGAGAGAATGTTGAAGGAGAGAGAATGTTGAAGAGGGAGTGCTGGAGGAGAGAGGATGTTGAAGGAAAGGGAATGTTGAAGAGGGAGTGTTGTAGGAGAGAGAATGTTAAAGAGGGAGTGTGTGTATAGAGTATGTTGAAGGAAAAGGAATGTTGAAGAGGGAGTGTTGTAGGAGAGAAAATGTTGAAGAGGGAGTGTTGGAGGAGAGAGAATGTTGAAGAGGGAGTGTTGGAGGAGAGAGAATGTTGGAGGAAAGTCAATGTTGGAGGAAAGGGAATGTTGAAGAGGGAGTGTTGTAGGAGAGGGAATGTTGAAGATGGAGTGCTGGAGGAGAGAGAATGTTGAAGAGGGAGTGTTGGAGGAGAGAGAATGTTGAAGAGGGAGTGCTGGAGGAGACAGCATGTTGAAGAGAGGGTGCTGGAGGGGAGAGAGTGTTGCAGAGGGGAGGGTTGGAAGAGAGAGAGAAAGTTGAAGAGGGAGTGCTGGAGGAGAGAGGATGTTGAAGAG
>JAWQFJ010000331.1:60000-81074 GCA_034096865.1 Theodoxus fluviatilis | reverse complement strand
ACGTGATATGACGGCGGGAGGCATCAACCCAGCAGACTGGGAAACGGTGGCCGCTGACCGCAACAGCTGGAGACACGCCGTCAAGACTGGCATCCAGGCCAGCGAGAGGAGGAGACGGGAGCAGTGGGAGGAGAGGAGAGAACGCAGACGACAGAGGATAGCGTCGGCATCCACAGAGCCACGCCAAGAATTCACTTGCGACAAGTGCAACAGAGCATGCGGCTCAAGGATCGGGCTCTACAGCCACAGAGTACGCTGCCTCTCAACCCCGGACTGACCAAACCTGGCGCACACCCCCCCCATAGTCTCACGAGACTGACGGATGCCAACAAACTTTACTTGGCTATTACGCAAAACTATGTGAGTGCGCAAGCGACTCATTTAGTCGTGGAGGGTCACATATATTTTCAACACCATGAACAAATTATGTACATGCAGCTCTACTCACATTTAGTCACAACCTGCAGGTTGTATGAGTCCAAATTAAATCCGAAGTACAAAACATACCATCACTGCGTATTGGAAAATTGCAGATCACTGCTGACGATTACAAAAATGGAATGATCCTACTATTCCTATAGATGCTCATGGGTTAGGAATCTGCCCTGGGTTCAGTAGGTTCCATCCCTGGCCGAGTCACACCAAAGGCTTCAAAAACAGTAATCTAGCAGCTTTCATGCCGAGATCCCAGGCTTCACTGGAACAGAAGCTCACTTCACAGGTTAGTCACAGGGGTGCACAAAGGTTACTGACAGTAACCATGAAAGTACTTGGTGATGATTTCATAACGAATCCTTGACATCACATCGGCAATTGCTGGCAGTCTCAGCTCACATCGCTTGCTCCAGTAGCAAAATCAGTTCGGAAGCAGAATGACACCCATCAGGAGCATGATGCCCAGATATTCTTTCATCACCTCCACGGAGGTTTCAAATGTTCCATTGCTATTCTGCCTTGCATAGCGCACAGTCTCGTTATGGATCAAAACAAACGTTTCCCCTGGAAAGAGTTGCAGAAAATACTCAACTGGTTCTGCATCAAGTTCGAGTAGTACGCATGGACCAACTGCTTCTATGAAAGGACCATGAGTAAACTCCTCGACAGTGTCTGACCAATCGGCATCACTGAAATCATCTGATGATGATGAAGTCAAAAAAGAATTTGCTCCTTGAAGTCTGACATATCACTCGTGTGGACGCTGGAAACAGTTACATCACTCTGATCGGAATCTCCAAGTTCAAAGCAATTAGATCAAACCATTTTGATGAAAAACGAGTCATTGTCTGAACTACTGTCTGCATCACTGTCTGCCATCTTTGCAAGGAGGAACGTCTGCCAAAAAGAGAGCGAAAAATTCAAATGACTCAGCAGAAACATATCGGAATGCGTTGACATAATTCTCAGAGACACAATAACCATCCGTAAGTAGCACAGTAATTTCCTTTAGGCGTAGAGAGCTTCCCGTCTGAGTAATCTCCTTTGGTTTCCAAGGCATGAACCATGAGCGGTTACAAGCAACATGGGATTTAGCCTCAGGATGTTAAAAGTTAATATGCTGAAAAAATGATGTATTTCCATGGAAACAACTTTAACAAGGCATTTAACATTTTAAAGTCACAAGATGTGAAATAAACAGCTTTTTCAAATACAGTAGTCGCCGCTTATTAAAAACACATTGGGACCAAACAAAAGTGTTTTTAATAAGCGGCGTTTTTATTAACCGTTTGCATGTTGAACATGTCCATCAGTAACGATGTAAATCCGGACCGGACCAACTGTTTTTAAAAAACGGCTGTTTTTATTAACCGCATGTTTCATAAGCGGCGACTACTGTACCTGGTACGTCATCGACAGATCTCAGTCGAAATCCCATTCACTGAATTTGAGAGTGTTAAGGGAATATGGAAATGATATGAGTCAGATGGGCAAGCAGATTGGCAGGCAAACAGACAGACTAACAGATAGATCGACAGAGAAGACAATCTTTATGACATACCCCAGAAAGTGAATGTTGATAGAATTAACACTACAGAAATTGATTGATAGTGGTTGGATCATTTTGATGTTGAATGAGAGTTCATGGTTCAATCCTTGTATCTTTCCTTTTCTGCACTTTGAACCAACCTACATTGAGTGATTTTATTGCAATTAAGACCCCCCCCCCTCCCCCCCCCTCCCCCCAATATCTTTAAAGCAAACCTGCTGATGTCAAAAGCAATTTAATTTTGTTCAGACTACTTTTAGAGATGACTGTTCTTTCCCATTTTCTTGAAGACAATTGCAAATGAATACTGGTTTTGATTATTGTGAAACTTGAAATGTTGTGACAAAGACCATTTTAACTCTTTCCACCTTCCTTTTCAGGTAAATTTCTCAAGCTGAGTAACATCACCAGGGGTTTCAAGAATCCTTCAGTGCTTGATATAAAGGTTGGGAAGAAGACGTATGATCCTCATGCTTCAGCAGAGAAGGTGAAGAGTGAGAACGCCAAATTTCCTCCTGCCCTAAAACTGGGCTACCAATTTGTGGGGATGCTGGTGAGCCTATCTTAGTTATTTCTTTTGTCACAGATCTATGTCTCTCTCACAAACAGGGTACAGAAACCCCGAGTGTGGACCTGACAACTCAGATATTACACACAGTTTACATTTTATTCCTTGATTCTCACACATGAACAATCCAATACAATAAAGTTTGAAACCTCACCAAATTATTGGACATTTACTGAGGAAGAAACTATCAACACACATAATGTTTCAAGCATTTAAAGTGGTACAGCAATCATACATGAAATGGACTTGCTTACATGTTGCCAACAAATTGTATGTGAGATCTGGCAAAATTGCTGAAATGCAGACCATGTGTATAAAATCCCTTCAGATCACTAAGGTGGCACATAGCATGGATAATTCATCACTTTTCCCTTGTACAACAATTGTTTGAAGTATGCTTTTGAAATAAGATATACAATACAAACACTCCACAATGATCATCCACATTTCTTTCTTTCTACACCCTTATTTAATGCATGTAATGTATATGTATTAATACATCTACTTTTTAAGAATTACATAAGGGGAGACATGGATATGGAAATGGTCAAAATGGCATTATCTAGAGACCTTGGATCAAAGCCGTGCAAGTGACGCTAGCCACAAGAGGAGATGCTCACTGACTGAGGCCCTTGGCTTGATTTGAGATATTGGCACTGACCAGGTGTGGGTGTCAGCTCCATTCATTTTGAGATTTTTATGAATTTGAGTTTTTGGTCCATTTTTGGGTGCTGTACTCAGTTGTTTATACAGAAATCAACATCTATTCATGCTTATTTACACAATTTGAACACACCTAGCAAAGGATGTAGAAAAAATTCCATTCTTTACAGATGTTTTTCTCAAAATGATGTTATTGGATACCACAGTGTTTAGTCAAGCATATCTCATCCTTTTTTCATTCAATATTAATCATTTGTGCAGCATTAAAAAGCTTAATATCTCTACTAGCAGTAGTAGATCACATAAGCAACTCAAAATCTGCAAAAGGGGTGAGTCTCTCATTTTGTGGCAAGGAGTCATCAATTTTAACATATTTTTTAAAATCCACATTTTGACTTACATGAGGTTGAAAGATACAACTTGGTGTGAATGTTCATTGTGGAGTGTTTGAATTGTATGCCAAATTTCAAAAGCATATTTCATGCAATTGTTGAACAATAATGAAAAGAGAATTTGAGAAATGTTGTATGCCATTTGCAAGGGAAGAAACTTGAAATCTGCTCGCTGTCTATGGTAAAATGCTGGGACCGATGTCTGAAGGCCAGGACCGAGACTCAAAGGAGGTAAAATGACGGGGCTGTGAGATGGAGACATCAGGGCTTCCCATGTCAGGGGACATGCCACAAGTGAAATGTTAGGGTTGAGTGTAAGGAGGGATGTAAAGATTGAGGTGTAAGGGAAAATGGCTCATTTGATTCTACTGCATTATGTACTTGAGATTCATTTTGAATCTATAGCTTAAAATGAGTAGTGAACAATGTGTTTGGTCGGACTTTGAAAATCCAAATTTGATGAGAGGGATTTTGGAAGAAACATGTTGCAAGTTTTAAAGAGAAGACATGGATAAAAAAGACGAATTTTTAAAACTGCAATGATTTTTCAAACTGTCATGCATGGCAATTCAGAGATATACACGAAAAGAAGTAAAAACCACTTTTGCTTAATGAAAAAAAGGAGGTCATCTGTTAATTATTCCAATAACACATAATTTTCTAATGTTTAAAAAATGCACAGTTCAAAAGCTATACACAGCAAAATTAAAATTTTTGTGTCCTTAGATTTGTAATTTCAATATCCAAAACGTGTCACATCCTTTTGGGAAAATTCCAAATACTTTTGGAAAGGATATTTATTTATTTTATTTACTTGAATCTCCATTTTTAGAACTTGTTTAATGTATAGCTGATGACCTAGGGGCTAAAATCACAAACCCATGTGACAAAATGTTGCTACATGCATAAAGACCACCCCTCCTGAAAAATTCTGATCTGTACAATGCTCCAAATGTTTTCTGCATAATTTCAAGTCCACAAAAAGTAGTTTATGAGAAAACATGAAAAAAGAAACCCTGGGAATACTTGCTTTTTCAATCTTCTGTGTATTTCCAGTAGTGCTAGCAGAAATTCTCAGGGGGGTAAGGTTCTTCCTTTGCATATGTACATGTTTTCTAGTACTGATGAAAGAGCCTACTTGGCTCCGAAAGCTATGTGAATAAATACCTGAAGTTGGAAGAAAGTCTTCTTTCTTCTTTTTCTACGTCACAAGCTAGTCCAACACCGGCCTCCTGTTTCAATATGCTTTAAGTAGAGAGACAATTGAAATTACATTGGCTTAAAAATGTTCATAAGTCAAAATCCCCAGAGAAAACATTTTGACCATTTTATACCCGTGTCTCCCCTAACTCTCAACAGTTCTTTCCCTTGAATTTCAAACACCAGTGATCAATGCCTTCACTCTTACCCGGAAAAAAGGTTTTAGACTATATTTTGTCAAAAGAAAACTTGGTTTTGAGATTTAGTATAACACAATTTAAATGTAGGATATCACAATGCTTGTAGGAAATCATGGGAGAACTACATAACCAACGTTTTTTCATCCGCCATCTTGGATCATTTCCACTGTTTGACTGAGCTTTGCAACAAACTAAATCAATGAATATGAGTTCTTCCAAGGGTTTAGAGAATGAAGGAATGCATGATGGCTAGGATGAAGACTTGAACGACTTGGAATTTTTGGATTCTGATGTCAGCAGTGAAGAATTGACCTCCAATGCCAAACGATGCTGTGAGGTACGTCTCCGCTTTGTTAGCATTTGTTGTCTTGCCCATTTTTCTGCTGTTTTTGACGAGTATAACATATATTTTTGGCCTAAAACCAAAAATTATCAACATTCTATCCCAGTTTGAGTGCAAATATCAAGTTATTTAACATTTTCTTCTGCTTTGGGCAGCCAATTCAAGTTTCACCGAGATAGCTATTTTGTATCTGAGCTCACTCGCTCAAACTCATTCTCAAATGGCTAGTTTGAAAATCCACATGTACAGCTCTCAAAACCTTTGTAATATACAGTTCAAGTTAGTTCAATTTTCTCTCTGGTCAGCCTTTTGTAACATGTATATGTACTGTTCTATCCACAGTAGTGCAGACTGACATGTTGTGTACGTGTATGTGTTTCAGAGAGGGTTATGACGCAGCTGATCCAGGCTCCAGCCCCCTGTCCCCGTTCAGGCCCTGCCACCCCCCTGGTGCCCCATCCTCGATACGATGACAAAGGATGGAGTGAGGATCTACCTACGGCCTGTTGATTTTTTCAAACTTATTTTTACAGCCTGCCTTGCAGAGGCTCTGTGCCTATACATCAACTTGTATGCAGCTGCTGTATGACCTGACAAGCCCTCTTTGTACACAGACTGGTATGACAGGACTGTTGATGATTTCTATCGATTTATGAATGCATACAATTATTAATCAGACTGCCAATTGTAGTCACATAATACAATGCGTTTATGGGAGGGATGGATAAAAGTGATCAACTGATCAAGAGGTACAATGCCTTACCACAATAAATAAATAATGGAAGACTCTTTTTTCCATTGTCTTGACATCCCTAGGGTAAATGTTTTCATCTTATTTCAAGAATATAGAAGAGAGCACAGTGATGTAGATGAACTACAAAGATCTAATAGTAATGGGCAGGCAGATTCTACAGAAGAACTATCCAGGCAATTAGGGGATCTGCCAAAGGAAGGTAATCCTCCCACCGTAGGAAATCCTGTGGTCTTCACCTTGCACCCCGTAATCCCAGTTATGACAAGGGAAAGAAGAAACTGCAAACAATGCTACAAAGACAAACCTGTAGAAATGAAAACAAGGACAAAATGCTCAACTTGTGACACATACTTGTGTCTATAAGAAGACCGGAATTGTCCACTGGACTTTCAATCTAGCAGTTGAAACATTGCTACCTGTTTGCACCTGACCATACTGTTTTCACCTGTAATTATGTTTGCTTTGTGCTGTTGACACCTGTACCTCAGTGTAAATGACAAGTAGTCCACATACTCATCAATTCTGACACTATTGGTCTGTTTTTTGTTTGTAAGTCTGTTGTGACTGCAGTTCCTATGATTTTTTCAATTTTGTTATTTTTAACTATTTTTTCCTGTGTTACATAAATTATCAGGAATAACACCTGCAAATGTTGAAATGTGCTCAGATTTGGATTATTTGGTGCATCACTGATTATGCTTTGTGAAATTAACCTGTTTTTATGAATAAATTATGACTAAAGTTTTTTGTTCTTTGTATTTTAGCTTTTTTTTAAATGGGGGATGGGGGTGGGGGGGTGGTCTCAAAATTATTTTTTTGTAAAAAAGTCAAAGGTCATCTTACCTACATCAAACAAACAATGCAATTTTTTGCATCATATGAAAGTGCATTCATTTATGAGTTTTTGGTATATGGCATGACTACCTTGAGTAGCTATGCACTACATACAAAGTGTTGTAAAGCAAATACCATGAGAGGAATATAAAATTGCGCTAAAATGCAGGAACTGAAAGGAGTTATTTGGTTTTTAGACCTTTTTTTATTAGAAATATAAATAGATATATGAACAGATAGATGTTTTATCCCACATGTTAAGCACTACTTTGTACACTTTCAGCCACAATAAAAACACGAAGAATGAGTGCATACCAGAACAAAAACAACAACAAAACCTCATCAGTGAGCACTGCCTCTCACTTGCTTGATGATTGCCATGCATGCTGTGTCCAAAGTGTGGGCATTCTATACCTTCATTCAGAGGAGAGCAGCTTGAAGCAGGTGCACAGGAAATGATTGTAATCTGACAACACCTTAGCCACCTTATTTCTAGACAGCTTTCTAAAGGGACCTGGATGAATAAAGTGACCTGAATGAATAAAGTGACCTGGATGAATAAAGTGACCTGGATGAATAAAGTGACCTGGATGAATAAAGTGACCTGGATGAATAAAGTGACCTGGATGAATAAAGTGACTTGGATGACTAATTTGAGAGGACACTGGAAAGAAAATAAGTGGAAATACAGAGAGAAAGGTGGAGGTAGGTAGGCCTACCTCAGGTACTGGTCGTAGTTGACGCTGAAAAGCACACGATGTATCCACTTGTAGAGCCTTCATCAGATGTGATAGTGGCAGCTGTCTATGTCCTCATCTCCTTCGAGCTGGTGCACAGAGCTTTGGCGGGAGTTCTGGGACCACTGGCAGCAGTTGCAGTGCTCTCCACCCTCAATCAACAGCCCACCATGGTGAAGATCATGTCCTGGGTGCACATAGAGACCATCTCGCTGCTCTTTGGCATGATGTTCATCATGGCCATCTTTTCCAACACCGGTGTCTTCAACTGCACTGCTTTTGTGATGTACAAGCTGGTGAAAGGCAAGGTGTTGGAGCTGGTGTCACTGCTGTGCATGTTCAGTGCCGTTGTCTTGGCCTTCCTGGACAATGTAACCACCATCTTCCCCTTGGTGCTCCCCCTGAATTGACCCACCGCGTCTCCCTACGCGATTTGTAAGAGGTGAATAAATAGGGACATGGTGATTTCATTTGCGCTTACTCTAAACTGTTCTAGTAATTTTTTGTGCTTAATGGCCTTACATAGCCTACAAAGGCTGATAGGCCATGAAACTCCATCCATCCATCCACTTGGCGCCTGTCACAATCAAACTTTGTGAAGTACTAGGCATGTAATCAAGGCAAGTTCTCATTGCCGAAGTTCTCTCTTATCCAGCGTTGGGGGGGAGGGTGGCACAGCCATTGGAGACTCTCCCAATGTCATCGTCACTGCCACGTCAGTTAAGGGGATGTCATTTGCTGTCTTCACCTATTATGCCATAATTGGAATCATATTTGTGATGGCAGTGTCATTCGGATTGTTGTGGCGCTACTATAGAAGGATTCTCTCCCTTGAAAACGTAGAGAGGATACACATCACAGAGATGCCACATGAGGTGGAGCTGTGGAGACGTGCTGCCAGTCGAGTGTTGGCCGTCATCAGGGATAAGGGTGATGAAGGCACTGTTCCTGCCAAAAGCTGTTGCCATGGAAAACAAACTCAACAGAGCCATCCTTACACAGAGAAGGTCATCAGAGAGGGACTCGAGAGACACGCTAGAAGACCTGATGTCCAAGTACAAGCTGACAGACTGACTGCTCCTGATGAATAGTAGCACCATTCTGGCAGTAGTCTTCCTGCTCTTCTGTCACAGCTTCATCAGCTCTATGCACCTCGGTCTTGGCTGGGTGGCCGTAATGGGAGCAATCTGGCTGTTGGTGCTGGCAGACACAGACAACCTTGACAGCATCCTCCACACGGTCGAATGGTCCAGAAAATGTAAACCACTATCACTACACTTGATGAAAACTCTAGGAGCTGAAACGTTGTGTGCCTTTCGTCGTTGACCACAACCAGTACCTGAGGTAGGCCTACCTACCTACATATTTCTCTTCAAATTTGAAAGTTGGTTGCGCAGTCACCTTCCTTTCTGTATTATTGCATATACATGTATGTATGTCAAGCCCAGAACTAGTTGGAGCTAGTGCCTAAAGAGCTCTCGTGAAGACTGGCACCACATTTTGGTTGTGAGATGCACATGGCGCCATAACTTTCCATGAGTATTTCTTCAGTAAAATGCATGGACACAACTGAAATCTCATTAACCTCCAGGTTAACCGAATGCATGGATGCTAGCCCTGATGGTCAAGAACACAGGCATTTAAAAATGAACTTTTGTATCTCTGTGTGTTGTCCTGACTTGACTGTATTGAAAGGTGAATAGCCAGCATCTGGCTTTGTGGATCATGATGTTAATATTCAACGCAATTTCAAATAGCGATGAGATGAATCCTGAGAAGAACATTGCCAACAGAATGGTCTTCAGAAGGAAAGATCCCCATCAATGGTCGTGGCAGCAGCCAAAGTTCTACATTTGCCCGTGGGGATGGCCAGCCTATGCCATTTTATAATAGCATGGGATTTGGCCAATGCATAACATCATTCTGTTGAGGAAGGATCCACATAGCACTAAAACATTTTCATCATTGTAAAGGATGGTGTGCATCTAGCTTTCATGACCCTATACAAATGGGCAGCTTGTTTCAAGCACACACACACACACACACACACACACACACACGGATCATTTTCTCTTTATAAGTTAAATATATATAAAATGTCAAATGCGGTATATTATCATGAAGTGTTTGATATACATATCTTGCTATTCAAATAATCATTTATCTACATGTATATTATAAAAAACAACATTGACAAGTTTGTTTATTTCGACCTTTACAACTATTGTGTAGAAATAAACATGAGGATCACCAAGATATATTTTATTCACAGTTGTACAACCCTGACTCCAACTCCAGTGAAAAAATATGCAAGGATAAACTTCGATCCATACCAGAGGAAAGAATCCTGGAGGATGGTAAGTTCCGTATGAATGAAGGAAGTCATGAATGTCAAAGTGTGTTCAACTCTGTGAGTTAGTTCTCTGCGATGCCTGCCTGTGAGACTGCCTGCTGCCTGTGAAACTGCCTGCCTGCCTGTGAGACTGCCTGCTGCCTGTGAGACTGCCTGCCTGCCTGTGAGACTGTCTGCCTACCTGTGAGCCTCTCTGCCTTCCTGTAAGACTGCCTGCCTTCCTGTGAGACTGCCTGCCCACCTGTGAGACTGCCTGCCTGCCTGCCTGCCTGTGAGACTGCCTGCCTGCCTGTGAGACTGCCTGCCTGCCTGTGAGACTGCTTGCCTGCCTGTGAGACTGCCTGCCTGTGAGACTGCCTGCCCGCCTGTGAGACTGTCTGCCTGCCTACGAGACTGCCTGCCTACCTGTGAGACTGCCTGCTCGCCTGTGAGACTGCCTGCCCGCCTGTGAGACTGCCTGCCCACCTGTGAGACTGCCTGCCCGCCTGTGAGACTGCCCGCCCGCCTGTGAGACTGCCTGCCCGCCTGTGAGACTGCCTGCCTACCGGTGAGACTGCCTGCTCGCCTGTGAGACTGCCTGCCCACCTGTGAGACTGCCTGCCCACCTGTGAGACTGCCCGGATGCCTGTGAGACTGCCCGCCCGCCTGTGAGACTGCCTGCCTGCCTGTGAGACTGCCTGCCTGTGAGACTGCCTGCCTTCCTGTGAGACTGCCTGCCCACCTGTGAGATTGCCTGCCTGCCTGTGAGACTGCCCGCCCGCCTGTGAGACTGCTTGCCTGCCTGTGAGACTGCTTGCCTGCCTGTGAGACTGCCTGCCTGTGAGACTGCCTGCCCGCCTGTGAGACTGTCTGCCTGCCTACGAGACTGCCTGCCTACCTGTGAGACTGCCTGCCTGCCTGCCTGTGAGACTGCCTGCTCGCCTGTGAGACTGCCTGCCCGCCTGTGAGACTGCCTGCCCGCCTGTGAGACTCTCTGCCTGCCTGTGAGACTGCCTGCCCACCTGTGAGACTGCCTACCTGCCCGCCTGTGAGATTGTCTGCCTGCCTGGGACACTCTGCCTGCCTTTGAGACTGCCTGCCTGCTTGTGAGAATGCCTGCCTGCCTGTGAGACTGCCTGCCTCCCTGTGAGATTGCCTGCCTGCCTGTAGGACTGCCTGCCTGCCCGTCTGCCTGTGAGACTGCCTGCCTCCCTGTGAGACTGCCTGCCTGCCCGCCTATGAGATTGCCTGCCCACCTGTGAGACTGCCTGCCTGCCTGTGAGACTGCCTGCCTGCCCGCCTGTGAGATTGCCTGCCTGCCTGTGAGACTGCCCGCCCGCCTGTGAGGCTGCCTGCCTGCCCGCCTGCCTGTGAGACTGCCTGTCTGCCTGCCTGCCTGTGAGACTGCCCGCCCGCCTGTGAGATTGCCTGTCTGCCCGCCCACCTGTAAGACTGCCTGCTCGCCTGTGAGACTGCCTGCCCGCCTGTGAGACTTTCTGCCCACCTGTGAGACTGTCTGCCCACCTGTGAGATTGCCTGCCCACCTGTGAGACTGCCTGCCCACCTGTGAGACTGCCTGCTCGCCTGTGAGACTGCCTGCCTGTGAGACTGCTTGCCTGCCTGTGAGACTGCTTGCCTGCCTGTGAGACTGCTTGCCTGCCTGTGAGACTGTGGTTGCTGTCAGGCAATTTCTGTAGGATTTAGAAAGTGTTTACTTTAGGTATTTTCCTGAAACAGTCACAGTCTTTGTAGGAAGACAGAAAAGGGATTGAGGCTCTTTCACATGAAAGAAAAGATAGACACATTGCAAGATATATATGGTAACAGTCCTTATATTGACTTCTTGACAGTGAACAAGTTTTCAAATATGTGCATAGGTTGTGTAACAAGACTGATGAGAAAAAACACTCTCACACGCAAACATGCATACAGCCTTTGTTGCAGCTCATGCAAAGGTATTTGTGTTATTCATTTCTGCTGAAATTCACCCATTTCTGATTTATTCCACAGGCTTAGGACGATTTTTTGGACTTGGCCGCGGTGAGCTTCGAAAAGAGGAGATCGTCTTGACTTTGAGTCGCCTGAAACACATGGAACAGTGGATGATGATGCAGCGCACCTTCAACTTCTATGCCAGCTCACTGCTGCTGGTGTATGAGAGCCAGTCAGGGCCATTGCACACCCAGGCCTCAGACTGCCTGGAACAGTCCGAGCTGATGGCTTCCTCCGCTTACAGAGGCCGTGAGAGGGGGGCCTGTTGCTGCAGCAGTGCCAAGTCTGCAGGCAGTGCATCCCTAGAAACCTTGGGGAGTGCCAGGCTGGGAGAGGGACCACCATGTGCACACACCTCTCTCTCCCTAAAGCAGGCCAGCACAGCCAGGGCTGAGGTGCACATGATTGACTTTGCTCATGTCTTTTCCTCTTCAACTGTGGATGAGAACTATCTGTGTGGCTTGAGATCAATAATGCAGCATCTCAAAGAGCTTCTGGAGAAATGATATTCTGATTGCTCTAGTCTCAGGCTTACTGTTGTTCTTGTGGAACCGCACGGGTGGTTTGAAAGACAGCTGAGGGGTGGGGAGGTATTTTGTAGCCTCTTTTGCATGCCCATGAATTGTTTGTTTCCATTGTTATTGTTTACCTCTGCTAACTACACAGTTTCAATGGATGACTGAGGTGCAGAGTTGTGTAGGAACCAGGTCTCTGGGCACACTCCCATCACCATGCATGGGGTATGTTCTGAAATGAGCCAGTGTCTGATGACCATGTTTGCTGGTGAATACTACTGCACGATTGTTTTCTTGCACTGGCTCAATATTGCCATAAATTACTTTTCTGATTTTGAATAAATATTTGAATATGCATCTTTTTAAAATGGAATGTGGTAATGTTCTTCTAAGAAGTGTAACAACAGCAAGTGAAACTATTCATTTGAACTGGTCTCTCACAATCACATGCAGAAGCAACATCCATTGTCCACTTTTTGCTTCCAGTGCTTTTGTTCCTTGTCCAACTCTATCCCTCAGTGATACATTTCGACAAATGATCTGTGACTTGTGTACACTGCTAGAATGAAGCATTGGCACTGAATGGCAACGAAAATGGGGTCTTCCATAACAAACTCTTGACTGAACATGACTGAAGTTTGCTGATAGGATGAGAGTAGAAAGGATTTCAAACATAATTATATGGTCAAAATGGGGTTCGACCTCCACCGGCAGCTAGGCCACCCTAGTGGACTCATCTGAGGAGAGGGGTGTGGGAAAGACAGCAAAGATGACATAAGGCACAAGCTGAGGGGCCACAGCATCTGATTGACTGCGTTTTCGCATAGGCGTTTATGCTCGAAGATGCCCATGTAAAAATGCAGCCAATCACATGCTTTGACCCATCTGCTTGGTGTTGCATCATCTTCGTTTTGCATCCAACCTTGCCTTCATGTTGGAAAAATCCAACCTTGCCTTCATGTTGGAAAAATCCAACCTTGCCTTCATGTTGGAAAAATCCAACCTTGTCTTCATGTTGGAAAAATCCAACCTTGTCTTCATGTTGGAAAAATCCAACCTTGCCTTCATGTTGGAAAAATCCAACCTTGCCTTCATGTTGGAAAAATCCAACCTTGCCTTCATGTTGGAAAAATCCAACCTTGCCTTCATGTTGGAAAAATCCAACCTTGCCTTCATGTTGGAAAAATCCAACCTTGCCTTCATGTTGGAAAAATCCAACCTTGCCTTCATGTTGGAAAAATCCAACCTTGCCTTCATGTTGGAAAAATCCAACCTTGCCTTCATGTTGGAAAAATCCAACCTTGCCTTCATGTTGGAAAAATCCAACCTTGCCTTCATGTTGGAAAAATCCAACCTTGCCTTCATGTTGGAAAAATCCAACCTTGCCTTCATGTTGGAAAAATCCAACCTTGCCTTCATGTTGGAAAAATCCAACCTTGCCTTCATGTTGGAAAAATCCAACCTTGCCTTCATGTTGGAAAAATCCAACCTTGCCTTCATGTTGGAAAAGGTGCTTGCAAGCAGGCTGACCCAGCATCTTTCTGAGAGTGGCCTATTTGTGCCCTTGCAGTCGGCCTAAAGACCACACCATGGCACAGAAACAGTGCTCATTAAACTCCATGATGGCAATGGACAAGAAGAAAATAATGTTGCTGATTATGCTCCATCTTTCAGCAGCTTCAATACAAGAAACCACCAGATTGTGGAAGAAGCTGGAATGCAGGATAGGGATCAAGGGAATCGACTTAATAAGGTTCTTATCATGCCTTAGTGAATGCATGCAGTGCATTCAAGTGAACAACGCCATGTCATCACCAGAGATACTGCCACAGGGTTCCGTCCCAGGACCACTGCTCCTCACCACACACATCCTGCCTGTAGCAGTTTTCCTGAAGGCAGCACAAGATCTTTTTTCACATGAACTTAGACAAACCACTCTGTCGGTGCAGCCTGTGATCAGATTGTCACATCAGTACGACTGCATTAGTTCCTCGCTGGCATCAGACAGTGGATGTTATCAAATCTGCTGAAACGAAAATAATGATGACAAAACTAAGCTGCTTATTATGGATACTGCAACAGTGCGGAAGATGTACCAGGTAAATCTGCAAATAGATGACCGCATTGGTATGCCAGTAAAATCGGCCCACAATCTTGGAGTGGTGTATGACCCCAATATGGACTTCTCCTGCCACATCTCATGTGCATGCCAGACATGTGATTTCCATCTACTAACATCAGAAAGATCCGGAATCACCTGACGGCCTGTCATCAACCCTCATGTGTCTGGACTGATCCATTCCAGGTTTGACTATTGCAACGCTGTGTTGTATGGTATTTTGTCGAAACACCTGGATCAACTGCGGGCCAACCAAAATACAAGATACAAGATACTTTATTTTCCTCATTGTTACAAGGAAATTTGTTTTGTCGGTGGCAAAAACATAATACATACATACAAAAATAGAAACGTACAAGAAGTTCAACATTAATTAACTCAATCACAGCGCTCAAGTTAGAGTCCACACACTAATCATAGGCCATAAAATAAGATAGCATGCAATTGTATCATAATTTATTACTCTAACAAATGTAATAACACCATGTTACTTCAAGTAAATAATTATTCATACTGAACTCGCGCATCAGAAATAGTAAACAGAAAGACACAATAAGATAGGACACATTTAGCGCTACATCATAGGCAATTCACTTTAATAGAGAAACATTCTACATCGCAACAAGTAATCACAGAAGGAACAAAAGACACAAGCATGCACATCAAATAGAGCAGTGCACCTCATCACTGGATACAGAAGGGATTAGCAAATGACACTGCTGCCCCACAAATTTCATCGGCTCCTGTCAGGCAGCAAATAGCCTTCATGATCCTCAAGAAAATCTGTTCATACTGCCAGGCCAAAGCCACTGCTCCACGGTACATGCAGCAGCTACTCCGCTGACATTGCCCGTCCCCTCACGGTGCCACTTGCGAAGTCACTGGGAGGGGATCAAGCTTTGTGCTCTGCAGTACTGGTCTCCTGGAATCGGCTGTCAGAGACAAAACTTTGGAACTTTACAACTTTAGAGGAGGCCTGAAGAAGTGCGTTTTCCAACACGTGGGTCTAAGCAACTTGTGCAACCGAGAAGATGGCTACTGAATCTCTTGGCTGGTGTGGCTGTTCAGTGACATCCTGGTGCTATGAATAAAAATCAAAGCGATGTATTTGTGCAAGCAACACTGAACAACCTTTAGACAAAGTGTGAGGTGTACAAATGCATGATACCAAATACCAATATTTAAAACACTGTTTGATAATGAGGGACCAGACTTCATTAACATTAAACGGAGTACTGTCGTGCTTGTCTCATGGCTCCATTTACATTGATGTGCAGAGGACTGATTCAGGCGTGAAATGCAGGAGTCAGATTTCTTGCTTAGCCCTCACTTCATTCAGTATGTAGCTGAATGCTTCATCCTGCAGAGAATAAAATATTACACACTTCCACCCACTGATTGCAGGAACATTTCTCATACAGTGAGAAGACTATAAAACTTAGGAGAACAAAAAGCAGGAGTTGCACTCAGTTCATGGTATTAAGGGTACAGTACTCTCATCAGAGGTTTGTGCCACTGTTTAAAGAAATGAAACTTCTTTCTGCATATTCTTGTTTGAGATTCTCACGAAGCCCTTGAGTGGACATCAAGCAGGGGCATCGGAGCACAGCCCTGCAAAAGCACTTTGCCTTCTTCCTGTCTAACAATGGTCAAAAATTGGTTATATTTACAATGTACAAAAAAGGCAACAAACTAAACCACGACAAGTGCATGAATATTTCTTGACTGCCCATAGAAGGTTAAAAAAATTCTCATCTAGTTTAGCGAGGTGATTGGTTGGAAACGGGGCAAAATTTGCGCAGAACAAGCAAGATTTCGACCAGATCATTCATTTAACGGTGCCGAAATATGGGGCCTGCAATGACAACAGGAAGTTGAAAAGGTACATTTCTATGCAATAAAAAGGTTATTGGATTTGGACACTAGAACACCCGATCCTTTTGTACGTAGCAAACTTGGCGGAAACGCCATAATAAAACACTTTCTCAGAGTTGGAAGTGCTCTCAACTTAAGGTACCTCGACAAGCATATGTACATGTATATGCAACGCTATTTAACGCGTACCGGTATATTCCAGACAACAAGAACTGGCCAAATATAGCTTCAATGGACAAGTTAGACAAGGATTACAAAACTGCTACCATTGGTCATGGGATGCATGTGTTTGGTCTATAAAAATACTTAAGTTTTCTTACTATCAAACAGCTCCGCGATACCTTCATTCGCTTTATGTTAGGTATTAATAGTTTGACAGTTAATCAACGTCACAGTAACAATGAAACGAGAAACCTCGGGAGGTTTAGTTGTACTCTCATTGAGGCTTGATAAGCTTACAACGGTCTCCAAAGAAGTTGCACTTGTCCTCCATCTTAAGTCAGGGAGTGAGAATACACCAAGTACCTTCTGATTACTCATCTGATGGTGGCCATTTCGGTGCAGTTCTTTTGATTACTGCTCGTGAAAAGACCGATTTCTGGATGAATTTGGGAACTAAATAGCCTGAAAACCAACCCAACATTAAACAGTGTGAATTGTGAACTGTATCCTGTAGTCCATCCCGGCCCTAAAAACAGTGTGAAATTGTGAAGTAAGTAGCCTGTCGTCAAACCCGGCCCTATTGACAGTGTACATTGTGAACTAAGTGGCCTGTGGTCCAACCCGGCCCTTAACACGTACAGTGTGAATTGTGAATTAAGTAGCCTTTATTCCAAACCGACCCTAAACACTGTGAAATGTGAACTAAAAAGCCTGTAGTCCAACCAGGCCGTAAAGACAGTGTGATTTGTGAACAAGTAGCTTGTAGTTCAACCCGGCCCTAAAGACATTGTGAATTGTGAACTAAGTAGCCTTTAGTCCAACCCGGCCCTTAACACAGTGTGAATTGTGAACTAAATAGCCTGCAGTCCAACCCAGCCCTTAACACAGTGTGAATTGTGAGCTAAGTAGCTTTAAGTTAAATCCGGCCTTAAAGATAGTGTGAATTGTAAACTAGGTAGCTTGTAGTTTAACCCGGTCCTAAAGACATTGTGAATTGTGAACTAAGTAGCCTGAAGTCCAACCCGACCCTATTGACAGTGGGAATTGTGAAATAAGTAACCTATAGTCCAACCCCGCCCCAAACACAGTGTGAATTGTGAACTAGGTAGCTTGTAGTCCCACCCAGCCCTAAACACAGTGTGAATTGTGAAGTAAGTAGCCTGTAGACCCACCCGGCCCTGAACAAAGTGTGAATTGTGAACCAAGTGGCCTGTCATCCAACCCGGCCCTTAACACAGTGTGAATTGTGAACTAAGTAGCTTGCAGTTCAATCCGGCCCGAAAGACAGTGTGAATTGTGAACTAGGTAGCTTCGTGTTCAACCCGCTCCTAAAGACAGTGTGAATTATGAAGTAAGTAGCCTGTATTCCAACCCGGCCCGAAACACTGCGAATTGTGAACTAACTAGCTCGTAGTCCAATCCGACCCTAAAGACAGAGGGAACTGTGAACTAAATAGCTTGTAATCCAACCCCGCCCTAAAGCTATTGTGAACTGTGATCTAAGTAGCCTGTTGTCCAACCCGGCCCTTAACAGTGTGAATAGTGAACTAAGTAAACTGTAGTCCATCCCGGCCCTAAAGACAGTGAATTGTGAACTAAGTAGCCTGTAATCCAACCCGGCCCTACTGACAGTGTGAATTGTGAACTAAGTAGCCTGTAGTCCAACCCGGCCCTACTGACAGTGTGAATTGTGAACTGAGTAGCCTGTAGTCCAACCCGGCCCTAAAGACAGTGTGAATTGTGAACTAAGTAGCCTGTAGTCCAACCCGGCCCTACTGACAGTGTGAATTGTGAACTGAGTAGCCTGTAGTCCAACCCGGCCCTAAAGACAGTGTGAATTGTGAACTAAATAGCCTGTAGTCCAACCCCGCCCTTAACACAGTGTGAATTGTGAACTAAGTAGTCTGTTGTCCAACCCCGACCTAAGCACAGTGTGAATTGTGAACTATGTAGCCTGTAGTCCCACCCGGCCCTATTGACAGTATGAATTGTGAAATAAGTTGCCTGTAATCCAACCCGGCCCCAAACACAGTGTGAATTGTGAAATAGATAGCCTGTAGTCCCACCCGGCCCTAAAGACAGTGTAAAATGTGAACTAAGTAGCATGTAGTCCAACCCAGCCCTGAACACAGTGTGAATTGTGAACCAAGTGGCCTGTCATCCAACCCGGTCCTAGCTATTGACAGTGTGAATTGTGAACTAAGTAGCCTGTAGTCCAACCCGACCCTTAACACTGTGAATTGTGAACTAAGTAGCCTGCCGTCCAACCCGGCCCTTAACACAGTGTGAATTGTGAAGTAAGTAGCCTGTAGTCCCACCCGGCCCTAAACACAGTGTGAATTGTGAACTAAGTGGCCTGTAGTCTAAACATAGTGTGTCTAAACATAGTGTTCGTCGATCCATGAATAGATAAGGAAAACCCTACAAGTAACGTTGAACCAACACAGTGCGTTCGTCAATCTACAAATAGAGAGCGCTTCTTGTCATTTCACTCGACCGGGAATTTTCCGATTTGTCCGTAGATGAAAGTCCGTTCTATGTTTGGACACACGTTTTTTGTAATGAAAATCGTCCCCTGTGTTAGTAGATATCGAGAAATTTGTCCGACGTTATGAATAGAATTGGGAAATATCTGATCTAAATTCTAATTGCAGAAAGGCACGAACCAACTGTCCAATCATCATGGCGCAACAAACTGTTGGCACGAAAATGCCATCAGGTCTATTAATATCATCCAACGAAAGTATCGACGAACACTATATTTAGACACAGTTATTGTTGCGACACGCCATACCCAGCATAGACAGCATGAACACCATACACAGCTAAGACAGCTAAATCACTACTCACAGCATAGACACCATGGACACCACACACAGCTAAGACAGCAAAGTCATTACTCACAGCATAGACATCATAGACACCATGTGGACCATTGGCAGCCATCAGCCCCGTCATTTTCTCCCTAGGTGGGCCAGCCCAGACTAGCTATCTAGACTGGAGCAGACCGGATCCTCCAATTTTTTCCCTTGATCGGTCTGACAAAAAACCTGCTTTGCCTTGATCAGCGTCTGGCAGCTATGTCCTTGGCGAGTGGAAAAGTCACATATGGAATTCATAAAGCTCAGAAATGGAGAGATGGGGGATGGGGGTGGGTGGAAGGGGACAGGGGTTAGAAGTTGGGGTAAACAATTGCTGAAGTAGGCAAGGAAGGGGTAATGTTATACGAGGAAAAAAGCTAGAGTGTTGGAGAAGAGGTGAGAAAAGCTAGAGTGTTGGGGAAGAGGTGAGAAAAGCTAGAGTTTCGGAGAGAGAGAGTGAGAACAAGAAGGGCAAAGCCCATACGACTCACATGCTTGACCTTGACCTTTATATGACCTTGACCTTCAGGTGACCTTCAAGGTCAAGGTCAAACAACTAAACCTACCAATGACATCATACACTATGAAATGCTTTACACATTTTTCCTACCAAAATACATGTGACCTTGACCCAAGGTCAAGGTCATCCAAGGTCATGCAACACAAAGCTGTTAATTCAAGACATAGGAAGCACAATGGTGCTTATTGGCACTTTCTACCATGAGATATGGTCACTTTTAGTGGTTCTCTACCCCATTTTGGTCACATTTCATAAGGGTCAAAGTGACCTTGACCTTGATGATATGTGACCAAATGTGTCTCATAATGAAAGTATAACATGTGCCCCACATAATTATTAAGTTTGAAACAGTTATCTTCCATAGTTCAGGGTCAAGGTCACTTCAAAATATGTATACAATCCAACTTTGAAGAGCTCCTGTGACCTTGACCTTGAAGCAAGGTCAACCAAACTGGTATCAAACGATATGAATTACTTTGCCCTATATACCATATATAGGTCAGGTATCCAATCTCAAAAACTTCAGAGAAAATTGAGAAAATGTGGAAAATGGCTGTTTTTTAGACAACATTTATGGCCCCTGCGACCTTGACCTTGAAGCAAGGACAAGTCACTATGTATGTTTTTTGAGGCCTTGTCATCATACACCATCATGCCACATTTGGTATTGATAGACTTAATAGTCTCCGAGAAAAATCCAACGTTAAAGTTTTCGGACGCCCGGACGCCCGGACGCCCAGACGGACGAAAGGGGTGAGTACATAGACTCACTTTTGCTTCGCATGTGAGTCAAAAACTAGAGTTTGGGGGAAGGAACGGGAAAAGCTAGAATGTTGGGAAAGGGGTGGGGAATGAGGAAAGAGTAGGAAAAACTGGAGTGTTGTGAACGATTAGAAAAAGCTAGAATGTTGGGGAAGGGGTAGGAAAAGCTGGGGAAGGGGTAGGAAAAGCTAGAGTGTTGGGGATGGGGTGGGAAATGGGGAGGGGACGGGAATAGCTAGAGTATTGCGGATCGGGTGGGAA
>JAWQFJ010000331.1:0-55000 GCA_034096865.1 Theodoxus fluviatilis | reverse complement strand
TTTATCTAATGAGTTTGTAGCTACTAGGCTCGTTTGGAATACTCAACTGTCTCAAACGTTTGTCAGTCAACTAGAAAAAAACTTTAGCGTGTTAAACATTGATCTAAATGCTCTACCGGGAGAGGTTGAAATTGATGTAATCTGCGAAAAAATCACTGAGTGTTTCGTACAGGCCGCTGAGTGCATGAGAAGAAATGTAGAGTACGGGAAGAAAAAAAGTGGCCAGCCGTGGTTTGATAAGGAATGCATGTAAGCTGGCAAAACGTAAATTACAACGCCTTCTGAGAGTGTACACACGCTACCTGTCGACCTCTGTAAAACTAGAGTACGCATTGTTGAGAAATCGGTACAAAAACTTATTTAGCATGAAACAAATCACAGCATAGAACTAGCGTTGTGTCAAGAATGATGGAGTGTATCAATGATCCTGCCAAGTTTTGGAGACAAGTTAGGCAGCTGTGTGCAAAGAAATCCCTAATGTACCATGTTTCTGAAAATGTCTGGTTGGATCATTTTTGCAATGTTTTTTAATGTCTGAATCCTGTTGATATATCGGCAATTGAAGAACTTACTCTAGAAACATCACAGGAAGAGTTATCTCATCTAAATGCTGATATAACTGAAGATGAAGTTATCACGGGTGTTAAGAAACTGAAGGAGGGTTGAGCTGCTGGCCGAGATGAAATCTTAGCTGAGATGTTGAAATGCTCGACACCTGTTGTTGTCAAATTGGTATGCAGATTTTTCAATGCAATATTTTCCAAGGGTCAGTTTCCAATGGCTTGGACGAAATCTTCTACTGTACCCATTTATAAAAAGGCGATCCTTCCAACCCATATAATTACCGGGGAATTTGTTTATCAAGCATATTTTGTAAAGCTTTTACTTCAATTATCACTAGAAGAATACGGAATTGGGCAGATTCCGAAAACATTATTGATGAAGAGCAAGCTGGCTTCAGTAAAGGGTACTCCGCGATAAACAATATGTTTATTCTGCAAAGTATTGTACATAGATATTTGAGCAGGAAACGAAAGCTCTGCATTGCCTTCGTAGGTTTTAAGAAGGCGTTTGATACGGTGGACAGATTGGCCTTGTGGAAAAGTCTGGAAATGTATGGTATGAAAGGAAGGATGCTCAATTTACTTACAGGCATGTATTCATCCGTATGGTACTACAACGTCTGAGAGGCAGTAAAACTCATTCATTTATTCCTCCGTTGCTTCATTCATTCGTGATCCAAAGCGCAAAGGCTTCATGTACTGCTTGGAGAGAGAGGAAACGAAATGGCAGAACATGTGCAGTAATGGACACTAACTGGCTTTCAAAAGGCGCTCAAACCAGTCAGCAGCAGCAACAGCAGCAGCAACAACAACAATAACAACCCCTTTGCACTTGTTTGGCGTGTGACAGACGAAACATCTGTGCTCCATCACATTCTAGCACGCTCTCTTCTCACGGCACTCCGTCCAATCTTCACCGTGCTTTGTCTTCACCCTACTTAATCTTCACGAGCGACTGCAGCGCAACTGGAGGCACGGAGGGGACCAACATAACACATGCATCAAGTGGCCGCAGCTTTCAAATACGATAACAGTAGGGCCCTTTTTCAGCAAAGGGAAAAATGGAAAACACTATTTTTCTGTGTTCTTGTATCAGCTTGTAGTGTGATGAGATTTTCTCAGTGACTGTCAGCAGTCCTTCTCAATTGTGCCTCGTCTGCCTGCCACCTTGAGTCTGTCCGCTCTCCCCTCGCTTGCTCTGTCTCCCCACCCCACCCCCTATCCGCTACCCCCACCCCTTATACCTCACCCCTTATACCCCACCCCCACCTCATCCGGGCTTGTCCGTCTCGCTGCCTACCATTCGCCTGGACTGTGTGTCCTCTCCCTGCCTGGCCTCCTTATTGCCTCCCCACCCACCCCATCCCCCATTAGTCTCTCAATGATCCCAGTTCCTCGTCTCTTTCCCTCCCCTGCCTGACCTTGTTTCCCTTCCTTGATCACCATCCTATCCTTCCTCGTCCCTTACTCCCTCCAAGATTCTCCATTCCCCACCCCGCCATCCCACCCCAACCCTTCCCCTCCACTTTATCGCGTACTCCTCCCAGACAGCGTAGCAGGTTAGAGACGCAGGCGGTCTGCAGACGGCAGACCCGATCGGACAGCAGTGCCAGACAGACTGCCTTCCCTGTCGGGTAGCGCCGCCCAAGTTCTCCAGCCGCAGCTAGTCAGGTGAGGGTTCACGTCTACTCCCTTGCGCTGCCTCCTGGTCGAGGTGAGTCTCGAGTTGCCTACAGCTGTGCATGTCTCCCTTTCTTCCAAGCAGATCCCTGGTACGTTAATTGTTGATATGTAGGAGTTTGCACAGTCTCGGTAAGCAAGTGACTGACCTTTGTAGATGTACATCCTCGTCCAGAATGCAAGGCCAATGGTCTACAAAGTTTTGCTATTGTGACTGCATCTTGTCAATGTTCTGACAGAGTCAACAAGCAGTTTTGTTTGAAAGAGGCAGCTAAGTATGTAAAGTTGTTTGAGACCTACACATGGGTGTCAAGTTGCGATATAAAACACTGTTCTTTACTTTCCATTTTCATGCAAGTGCAAACAAACGTGGTATTCCAAAACTTCTTAACACAATAACACGAGGTTTATCAGTCGGCGTACAAAGTCGAGCACAACACTGAAACGGCTCTTCTTTGGATCCAGAATTACATGGTAAAGCAATGAACAAACCGAAACTTACAATTTCAGTATTGCTGGATTTGTCTGCGGCCTTTGACACCATCGAACACTCCGTTTTGATCAACAGAATCGGTCTAGCTGGGAGTGCTTTGGAATGGATGAGGTCATATCTAGATGATCGTTTTCAGTCTGTCAAGATAGGAGATCTTGAAAAAAGAGAGAGAAAAAAGTTTCAGCGCAGAATCGAACCTGGTCACGCATGACCAAGAGTCCAACGCTCTACCAAATGTGCCTTTGTAGATCTGGTATGACTGAGTGTTTGTAAAGCATTTATAGCGTTCGCAGCGACAACTTACAAGTGACCGTGAAATAGGAAGGTGTACGATGAGATTTTAACCCAGGAGTAAACAAAATAAGTTTATTTCAGACCATTTACCTTTGCTGAAACTACTATGTTCTGACAGCCATCTGGTTTGTAGCTTCGCACTTCTCGCACCCAACCACAGACAAAAGTCCTGTACTCTCCCAAGCTTTTGTAGGCTGCAAAACTCTCGCACTTTTGCCCAGCACAAAATATTGTACAATCCTGGCGTTGTTTATGTCCGGCAACTGGTTTTTGTCGACAGACCACGAACTGTTTGGTATTTCATACGGATCTCACCCATCAACGTCAATAATCTTCTCGTATTACCGCTTTTTTGCGTCTGCTGGTAGACAGTCAACATATGAAGAAGCCATTGTTTTCCGGAAAGTAGGACTCGATCTCGATTAGGCCATTCCGTCAAATGACATTTGAGGGGGTGGGGGTGGGGTTAAGTGGGGGGGGGGCGAGTTTACGACCTAAATAAATCACTTTCTTTTCAAACCTCGATCCTGAAAATTTGATACATTCAATCGGTCATAACTTTCAGTAAGTGTGCAAAATGTCAAGGAAATCCGTCCAGTAGTTTTTGAGAAATCAGCCGCTAAGTCGGGACTGACAGACAGACATACAGATAAAATTACGTCACGTTATTGATCACGTGACACATTTTGCATTCGCCATTCCGTCAATTGACATTTTAGGGAGGTGCTTTGGAGTTTACGACCTAAACAATTCACTTTCTTTTCAAACCTCGATTCTGAAAATTTGATACATTCAATCGAACCTAACTTCCAGTAAGTGTGCAAAATGTCAAGAAAATCCGTCCAGTAGTTTTTGAGAAATCAACCGTTAAGTCGGGACTGACAGACAGACTGACACACAGATAAAGTCTGTAGGACTTCCAGTAAACCTGGAGGGATAAAAAGAATTACAAGGAAACTACGACAAATCAAAGTTAAACGTCCGAAAGGGTCCCCCACTCAAACACACACACACACACACACACACACACACACACACACACACACACACACACACACACGTACAAAAGAAAAAAAAGGGCGAAAAGGAAAAGAAGAAGAAAAAGAGAGAGAAAAAAAAAGAGAAAACAAGATACCCCGAAAAAAGTGTTGACACATCAAGTACATGTACATTTATATCTATATGTATCATGGTCCTTTCCGACTGATTGCACGAGATTCAGTTGCGAACTGGAGTCGCTTATGTACTGTGAGAGATATTTGCGTCTTATGATAAAGCTTACGATATAGGACGAAGTGTTATCTTCGATTTCATGCAGGATGGACATTTTTGTCCTTTGTCACTGGGCACATATCGCTGATTAATTTTCAGATCATTGATCTCAAATGTAAATCTCATAAGGTTATCTCTATTAAAAAAATATTGTGACAAAATTAAGGTATTTCTCTAGACCAAACATCTGGACAGAGGCATACCAAACGAATCCACAGGGCTTGTGTTGTTTCTTTTATCCCATCTTTGTAGCAATCTTGTAACCTCTGCTTAACATTTTTCAGGAAGCGTTTCTCATTGTCTACTCCACCATTCAACCATATGTAACTAAAACCTAACTCATACACAGTAGGCATATTTATCATCAAGCACGTCCAATTTCCATTTGAGAGAGAGAGAGAGAGAGAGAGAGATTCAGAGATTGAGAGAGAGAGATAGAGAGAGAGAGAGATAGATAGAGAGAGAGAGAGATAGAGAGAGAGAGAGAGAGAGAGAGAGATTCTGAACGCTTAGCTCAAGCTCCTCGCTATCACAATCTAAGGGCATGTTCCAGTACACCGTGGCTCTTTTTATTAATCGCTTGCTAAGTCGCTTCGTAGTGTGGCGATCATGAAGTTGTGCCTTCGACAGGTTTACTTACTGCTGCTTTTAAAAAAAGTTGCTGTAATTCTGTCTGTTTGGTTTTCTGAGATCATCAAAAGTACAATAAGCCGTTTTTGACACCACTGACGCACTCTACACTGGACGCTTTCAAAACCTCAACGGTCGGGCACTGATTTTTATCGAAAAGACCCGAAAAGACCCGAATATACCCGAAAATACACCCGAAAAGACCCGAAAAGACCTGAAAAGACCCAAAACGACACCCGAAAAGACCCCAAAAGACCCAAAACGACACCCGAAAAGACCCCAAAAGACCCGAAAAGACCCGAAAAGACCCGAAAATACCCGAAAAGACATCCAAAAAGACCCAAAAAGGCCCGGGTCTTTTCGGGTCTTTTTAATAAAAATCACTGCCCTCTTTTTGTGTCTTTTGGTGTGTCTTTTCGGGTCTTTTCCAGTCTTTTCGGGTCTTTTGGGGTCTTTTGGGGGGTCTTTTTGGGTCTTTTCGTGTGTCTTTTCGGGTCTTTTCGGGTCTTTTCGGGTCGTCTTTTCGATAAAAACACTGGCAAAAGACCCGAAAAGACCCGAAAAGACCCCCGAAAAGACCCCAAAGACCCGAAAAGACCCGAAAAGACACCCGAAAAGACATCCGAAAAGACACCCGAAAAGACCCGAAAAGACCCGAAAAGACCCGAAAAGACTCTTATCAAAAAGACCCGAAAAGACCCGTAAAGACACCCGAAAAGGCCCCAAAAGAGGGCAGTGAATTTTATCGAAAAGACCCGAAAAGATCCAGGTCTTTTGGGGTCTTTTCGGGTGTCTTTTCGGGTCTTGTCCGGTCTTTTTGGGTCTTCTCAGGTAATTTAGTGTCTTCTCATGTCTTTTCGGGTGTCTTTTCGGGTCTTTTCGGGTCTTTTCGAGTCTTTTTGGGGGTCTTTTCGGGTGTCTTTTCGTGTCTTTTCGGGTCTTTTCGGGTGTCTTTTCGGGTCTTTTCGGGTGTCTTTTCGGGTCTTTTCGGGTCTTTTCGGGTCTGTCAGTGATTTTTTAATGAAAAGACTAGAAAAGACCCCCAAAGACCAGAGAAGACAATAATTTAACAGAGAGAGAGAGAGAGAGAGAGAGAGAGAGAGAGAGAGAGAGAGAGAGAGAGAGAGGGCGTCTTTTCGGGTCTTCTCGGGTCTTCTCGGGTCTTTTGGGGTCTTTTCGGGTCGTTTCGGGGGTCTTTTCGGGTCTTTTCGGGTCTTTTGTGTGTCTTTTCGGGTCTTCTCTGGTCTTTTTGTGTCTTTTTGTGTCTTTTGGGATCTTTTCGGGGGTCTTTTGGGGTCTTTTGGGGTCTTTGCGGGTGTCTTTTCGGGACTTTTCGGGTCTTTTCGATAAAAATCACTGCCGCTACGGTCTTTGGTTTTTGCAAAAAGTTGTCGTTGGTGATGTAGAAATAACGTTACCCATAGCTACTTGACAAATGCTACAAGTGCAATGTTGAACTGGGATGGACACTCAGCGTCAAACTTTTACATGCAGGTGCTCTTCACGTCGATAATGAGACGCCGCTCAACACTTAAACAACGTCGTCTGCCACGTTCAAAGGGCTTTCGGTGTGTTTGCTGCGGCGTCTGCCTGGTGTGGAAATGTAAATCCTGCTGGCTCCTTCCCCCTCGCCACTGGTCTGGACGGAACCAGAGCTAAGTTTCCGCTGCGTCAATGTTCTTGGTACATCTGCCTGTCAGGGATGGGACAGTTGATCCAAGCAGCAGACACAGTTGTCGACCAAGACAAAACGACGCATCGTTCTGCCGTCTGTGAATGGACCAAAGCCGTCCTGAGTGTGGATATTGAGTTACGTTTGTGTCACAGTCACTGGTAGAATATTCGATGGAAAAGCGTATGTTTTCAAAGAGTGTTTCCTACAGAAAGGGATCACATCAAAAATACATAATTAGCACACAATTATGAGACTTGTTAAATACCGGTAAAGAAACTACACTTGTCCTAGTGAAGAAACGTTACTGTGCCACACATACCCAGTGAAGAAACGTTACTGTGCCACACTTACCCCAGTGAAGAAGCGTTACTGTGCCACACATAGCCAGTGAAGAAACGTTACTGTGCCACACTTGCCCCAGTGAAGAAACGTTACTGTGCCACACTTACCCCAGTGAAGAAACGTTACTGTGCCACACTTGCCCCAGTGAAGAAACGTTACTGTAGCACACATACCCAGTGAAGAAGCGTTACTGTAGCACACATACCCAGTGAAGAAACGTTACTGTAGCACACATACCCAGTGAAGAAGCGTTACTGTAGCACACATACCCAGTGAAGAAGCGTTACTGTAGCACATATACCCGGTGAAGAAACATTACTGTAGCACACATACCCAGAGAGAAAAAAATAATGTACCACTAATACTAGAGAGAGGACATCAATGCTGCAACATACACAAAGAAGGACATGTGAATGAGCTACCCCTTGACGGCATGTGTGGAATCATTGTGTCCCCCTCTTGTTTGTGAGGTTCAGCAGTGCACTTCACAAGGAATGTGTGGTTGGCATATCATAGAATAGACGCAGTCATGTCATTGAAGTCCTTCGCGCAGCTAAGCTGACGTCAGTATCGTCTGATGTGTGCCCTCAAGCCAAACTCCGATGCGCAGGGACGTCCGCACACGGGGCAGGGCACTGGATCAGGGGCAGGGTCACTGGCTCTATCTTTCCTGGCTTGGCGTCTCCTGTCAAGGTTAGCAAGGCGTTTTGTCTCAAAGGCCCTGGTGCCTTTGTAAAGAAGTTGCCTCCAGGCGCCACGGTCCGCAGTCAGGGCTTCCCATCTTGCTTGCCCGCGTCATCCTCAACAGGCTCACTCAACACCTGGTAGACAACATGGTGCCAGAGAGTCAGTGTGGGTTCAGACAAAACAGAGGTACTGTTGATATGATCTTTGCCGTCCGCCAGCTTCAAGTGAAATGTCTCGAGAAGCGTCAGGACCTCTACATGCTCTTCATTGATCTGACAAAGGCATTTGACACTGTCAGCCGACCCGGACTCTGGGTTATTCTCTCCAAGCTGGGCTGCCCCCCCCCCCCCCAATTTGTCCAGATGATTCGCGCCTTACATGATGGCATACGAGCCCGAGTCATTGAATCTGGTAACGTCTCAGAGCCGTTTCAGGTGACAAACGGTGTAAAGCAGGGATGTGTCCTCGCACCAACACTCTTCAGCCTCCTTTTCGCCGAGATGTTGTCAGTGGCCCTGTCTCAAGCATCACCATTTGCTATAGGTTGGATGACCGCTCTTACGACCTTAGGCGCCTCAATACTGTATATAACACATCCACACACGCGCGCGCGCACGCACACAAACCCCCCCCCCCCCCACACACACACACACACACAGAAGAGGGAGACATCGGGCAGTCAGCCGCAGACGTTCACTAGCTGTAGAGTCTGAAAGGACGTCTGGACCTTCAGTCGGGTCGTGATCTGAATGTCCACGCATTCCACCAGCAGTTTTCATGGCGAGTGCCCTGTCTCTGTTCATTGAGCTCTGATTCCGCACAGGATTCACTTCAGTCTTCTATTTCCTTCACACTCTTTGATTGCTCTCTGTCCACCCAAAGGGCCTGCCCAGAAAAAGGTAATCGGTCGCAAACGGGACGCAATCGCCACCTTAGACTGAACTTTTCTGGTAATGCGAATTCCTCCTCTGCCGTTAAGAAAGCGGGTATTTACTTTGAATCACGTGTGGGTACGGCCTCGGGGTCGGCTTGATCGTATGACCTTGATGGAATCATCTGGGAGCGACTCGTCAGATACTCCCCCCCCCCCTTTTTTAAATTCTTCTACAAAGGTGCCAACATTTTCCATCAGTAGGTTTCCGTATCAGCCATTCCGATTCTGCATCATTTCGTCTGCTTTATCCTCGCCAAAGGAGAGTCCTGTCGGCTTGTGGTTTGGCAGACAAGGCCCAGTCATCTAAAGCAGCTTTGGGGCAGCTTCCTCGGTCGTCCCGTTACACTGCCTTCAAACGGAAAGTGTCCGGTGTCGAGATGGCCTGCATCACACATACCCCGGCCCTGAAGTAGAAATGCTCACCACCCAGCTTGTTGACTCCACGGATCACTTCCCAAATATGGAGACATGTCCAGCCAGACCCTTGAAGTGACCATTAACACTGCATTTCAAGTCTGCATAGAGGAAAATCTCTATTGGCAGAACGTGTCTCCAGCAACGGCATAAGAAGTGATTGGCAACGTGCTGCACAGGAAAGGAAGTTCTACGAAATCCACACTAATGGAAAACTACTTTGAGTCTGACTGTGGGCTGCGAAGCATCTCCAGGTTTATTGTCGCCACTGAGCCCGGCGCTGACTGGTGGCGACGCCCTTCCTGCCTGCACTGGTGATGCGGGCACTCCACGTCTTCCTCGCCATCTGCCCCGACTCTCCGCGCTGGGAGGGGAAGTGGCTGGATGAGGTTTCCATGTCGCTCCCTCCAGGCAAATGAGGGGCACTGGATTGCCCCTAGTTAACCACGCTGCAATCTTCCTGACTGCCTTTAGGCTGGCGTCTGCAAGCACACAATCTCCATCAGTGTGGAGACGCCAGTAACAGTTCTTGCTGTGTGCGCATCATTACCACGAGTAGTGCGTCCGGCGTGGCCCGGCATGGCTCTGTGGACAAAGAGTGAAACCAACCTTGCCTGCAGAGGGAATAGGACAGGTAAGAAGCGATTTCAAGCGCAGTTTTTGCGAGGGAGACTTTCTTTGGAGGCAAGGATAAAAAGCATTCGGAGGGGACACATTTTCCGGATGAGTCCGGCCGTGCTGCCTCCTGGGAAAAACCCTCAATCATGCCTTGCACACGTCACTCGGTTGCAGTGTCAGTGTCTATCCTGGAGACCGTTCTTGCTGTGAAAACTTGTGCAGTGTTGGGAAACAAAGTTCCTATTGTTCTGCCACAGCTACAATACCTCTTGCAACATGGAGGATATTGCTCATCATCCCTTTGTCTCGTTTGATATTTCATCCACAGATCGAAATGGAAGTTTTTCTGTATTGAATATATCCCCATTATATAATTGGTGATATTTCATTTGAAGCATGTCATTACATAATTACATAGAGGCGAGCCGCGTGCAAGTATGGACTGGTGTCAACATTCGTCAACATCTAAATCTGCAGATATAAAGGCTCTCCAATGTTGCCACATGTTGACACCAACCTATGCTTCCAGGCGGCTCGCGCTAAGAAACTCGGCACTGATCATGGAAGATGCAGAAGTGAAGTGAGCTGATTTCATGTTCCCTGACAGACACGCGACCTTTATCGCTGCTTCGTGACTCCACTTCCTTGCGTCGCTGTGTAGACCGCCCTGCAAACAGGCTGTATTACTTGCTGTTGGCTTCCCAAAAGAGTCCGTTGTTAAAAGCACCACGGAGTGAGACAAATTGTGCCTCAAGTGAAATCAAGATACAGGCGATTTTAATGGTGGGATGGGGTGGGGTTGATTGTCGATGTTGAGATCTTTATAGACAACTCATCTGTGGCCATTTTTCTAACATTACTAGAATAGTTAAGTTCATCTGCAGCTTTTAAAGTTGTTATAAAACGCATTTTAATGAAAATTATTCTTTGATAGTTATGAAAATAACTGAAAATGTCCCAATTTGACTGACCTCTTTATTCTTACACACATTGATTCTCAGTGATGCACGATTCATTTGCCTACAACTTGGCACCAAATCATCCAATTCAACAAAAGTTCTACCATTTCAAACAACTTGATATTGTCTTCTGGAAACGCTATTAGATGTGACTGACAGGAATGTGCCGTTCTGGGCCGGTAAACGCCGGAGTGGTGAGGTGTTGGACCTTGTCGGCGAATGTTTTCTTTTCGTTCTCGTATGTTTTGGAGACGCCGGATTCGTCTCAGCTGGTTTTGGCTCATTCCCGTAAAGGAAGGGTTACAGTAAAGCTCTGACCAGATACGAGAGACTAAAAGCGTTGTCGCACACATTGCTGTCAGGCAACTCCTGAAGCTCCAAGTTTGTCGACAGTGCCAGCAGGCACACGAGATCATCCAATTAATGTAAGGTTCAGAAAAGAGATATGGATCGATTTTAACTCCAAGGCATATTCATAGCCTTAGAATGTCACCTTGCCATATCATGTGGTGACGTCAGTGCCTTTTCCCTACAGCAGGCTTGCTTTTGTTTGAAGTGTGATATTAGTTTCGTAGTGGCTTACTTTGCTTCTACGTTTTTCGGGTCAGCTCAGAGGTTTCCTACTGCTGACACGGTCTTAATGGAAGCCGTTCGACTGGGTGCTGAAATGGCAAAGCGTTCATTGTGTCGTCAGCAATCACGTTCACGTTCCCTAAGCCGATCGCTCACTAGCAAAGCTAGTCAAGGCAAAGTTAATCATCCAGTTTGTTTGAAGTAATTGCTGCAATTATTCGCAATGTCTAATGAGTCAGGTGTCCTCAACCCGACGCTCCCTATTTTTCATTGCAATCTGCTTGCCGACTTTTTTTTTCAACAACTGGCGTGATAAGTCCATTCGCCGGATAAACGATCTCGTCTGATTGCTCCTATAGAAAATGCGCCTCATAAATCATGCTTGTCCAAGAAGAGGCTCATTGAATTCACTGCGTACAGAGTCAGTCGGGAAATGGTGTCCTAAAGAATTAACACGAAGGTTTCTTGACATCCACCTCTCACTAACCCTCTCTGCATTCTGTTCGTTAATCGCTTTCTATCAAACTAAAAACAATTGATAAAAGACTAAGATTAGCCAATCGATCGAGAAGTATGCCAAGGTCGATCGTATCGAAGGCTGCTGCAAAGCTTCATAGCACCACCATTGCTATTTGTCCATCGACAGCACACACAAAATCCGTTAACCCATGCAGAGCTGCTTGAGGGCTGAGTCCAGGTCTCTACGTCACCTGGAATGTCAGGTGTAGATCTTAATGCTGTGCGAGATCTGGAAGTCTCAAAACTCACTTGATGATCTGAGAGGAAGCTAGAAGTTGGCTCAAGTTCGTGCATCTACTGTACTTCTTCAAAAGAGACCTGACTACAAGCTTTCTTCAATGCTGTGGGGAGCTCACCTGTGATCAAGAAATGGTTCACAATGTCTGTGATAATGAGTAAAAGGACACAAGACAAGAAGAAAGTAATAAAGGCAGAGCTGCAATATTTGCGAAAAAATTTAATTTTTTTCTCCCGAGACAACTTTTAAAAATTTGTCGCAATCTGGTGTAGATACGATTGTTCCAGATTTATATCTATTTAGTTTTTAAGAATTATTTGATGATGGGTGAAATAATGTACGATGCTACATGGATACTGATGAGAGACAACATTCAGACGCCACTGATGATGCCCTTCACATCAGTTGGAATCCGTAGGCCTGGATCTTTCGGTCTTTTAGTGTCGAGGCCCATGCCCAAAACCAAAACCAGCGTGCAATGCCATGCTGGAATGCTTTAGAGTTGATCAAACATATCTTTGTCTGGAGTTTGTTCCCGTAAGGCGCTCAACTCGCACATCCTCTCCCCACCCTGGAGTAAAAGTGGGAAACTGTGACAGTGATGGCACGATGTAATGCCACCAACCCTCGATGCGCAATGAGCTAGCACTCTAGACGAGGGGATAAAAAAAATATTGAGAGAGTAGGAAGCTCGTTGCGGATGAATGAATGAGAAGTAGAAATGTTCACCTTCGCTGGTGATCGTGGAGTGTGACTCCTGTCCATTGCTCCAATTTCTTAAAAATAAATAAGCTGACACCGTTTTCTTCTGGTTGTCAGCTGTCTGCTCTTTTGGGGCTATCAGAATCCGTTGGGGGTAAGCTATCGTCCAAGCTCATGACCGTTTTTTGAAACCGTGCTCTCTCTCTCTCTCTCTCTCTCTCTCTCTCTCTCTCTCTCTCTCTCTCTCTCTCTCTCTCTCTCTCTCTCTCTCTCTCTCAGATTTTTCTTGTTGTAAATTGTCATTGCGTCGCTAACTCGAGTGACCGTATTGTCAACCTACCTTTTTGAATTATTGGTTGGAAAAACTCACAGTGAGATGTTAATAATTTTTCTGAGTATAAATTCCTTGAAATGATTATGCTGATCAGAATGTAATGCCGGGAATGAAAAACGTTTTGTGACTGTTTGGTGTAACCTGATGGAGTGTAAAATCTATTGCACTGTATATATATATATATATATAGACGCCTAAGCATGGGTGTCACATGATCGCATTTTCCCTTCCTCAGCATTGTTTTGATTTCAATTAAAAATGAACCTATGAGTTGATTGTCTTGTTTTTAATAGCTAAAACTTATTTAATAATTGGTAAGAGACAATTATGTCTCATAACGTGGAGATCAAAATGTCACTTTGTACCCCCGTGCACAAAACCTTGTCATTTTATATCTAGGATAGCGCAACACTAGTTCATTTGATAATAATAGCGGCCATTGAAGTATAGACATTGAGAAAGATTGTATTCAGTCTGCTGAATGATCTTTTGTTTTCGATTAGAATCACAAGATTGTGTGCACGTAAGTAACAAAGCTGCTCCTTTTTTGACGGGGGGGGGGGGGGGGGGGGGTGTTTTAGATTTTCTTTATTAATTTCTTTCGCCAGCTTTTTTCTTATTCTTCACGACCCGTCGTGATCTCCTTCCAGTCAAGACACGATCTTCGTCCGTGGGGATAGTTGCATACGTTCCAATACGCTGACCGTGTGACAGGGCCTTCAGGCTGCGCTCGATTTATCTGCCTGAATCCGTCGGCGACGGTCCGCCGCCACGTGACCGGCGATCCCCCGTCACGTGACCGGCTAATCGACAGCTTTCGTGCCAATCGAGCGCTTTCGGCTGATCAACATGGCGGCACAATTGTGGTGTTTAGAAGAGTTACTAGACAGCGGTAGCGATGATGAGGAAATGTGCTGTCTTCTTGGTTTATGGTAAGGTTTGAGGTTATTGTGTAAATTGAACATTTTCATTACCACTACCTATGCCCTGATAAGTGACTCCTGAGCCTAGGTGCAGTCAAAGACCCTATAATTATACACTAAGACCACGCACTCGAGCGATTTTCCTTTACGCAAAGGGAGGTCAGAATGTAGAGTTACGTCCCTTCGCGAGAGAATTTTCAATTCGAACTTAATGCAGGATTTCTCACCGTCAACCACACATCGTGCACACAATAAAGAAAAAAAATCGTAATCTACTTCAATTGTCCAGCGGAAATTGCAGCGAGGTGACAAATTAAGGCACACATGAGTCAGCGGAGAACGAATTATCGAATATTTTCAGTGTCGAATCGTCATGTAACAAAAAGCCTAGTCTTGTCGTCGCCATCTT
The DNA here is from genome assembly GCA_034096865.1 of Theodoxus fluviatilis. NCBI lineage: Eukaryota > Metazoa > Mollusca > Gastropoda > Cycloneritida > Neritidae > Theodoxus > Theodoxus fluviatilis. Next base: position 40,741 of record JAWQFJ010000331.1, on the reverse strand, counting down.
GGATCTTCGTTCGCCTCAGAAAACCTGACGGCGGACCCGGCGGTTCGCCGGGTGATCCGCCGGTCACGTGACCTGAAGAAATCGAGCGCATCAAAAAACCCGCCGGTGCCCCGTCTCGCCCGCCGGCGGATTCCGGCGGACAAATCGAGCGCAGCCACAACTGGCTTCCCGTGAAATTCCGCTGCCAGTACAAAATTGCTGTTTTGGCCTACCGTCATTTTGATGGTACTCTTCCTGTGTATCTTTCGGCATCCCTTCGCACATATCAACCATCCCGTTCTCTCCGTTCAGCAAATGAAAAGCTTCTCAAAATTCCCAAACGTAGTACAAAATCTTTTGGTGAGCGTAGTTTTAGTTTCAATGCCCCCTCTGTCTGGAACTCGCTGCCGGTTGGCCTGCGTGACGCACCCACTTTACCTATTTTTAAGTCGCAACTGAAGACTCGCATGTTTCGACTGGCTTTTGTTTGATTGTAGATTTTTCTTCTCATGATCATGTATGTTGTTGTATCCATTCTCAGGTCTGTAAGTTGTATTATGTTTTGTATTATGTTGGTAAGCTTGTTGATGAATGTCTGCGTGTGCATGTGGTTATGTCAGCGCATTGAGTTGTACAGAAGTGCGCTATACAAATGCTATTCATTATTATTATTATTATTATTATTATTATTATTATTATTATTATTATTATTATTATTATTATTATTATTATTATTATTATCTTCAACTTTTTATTCTACAACTTTCCTCAGAGCAGTTGTAAAAACAGTCAAATAACTTTGATCTGCTCTTATCTATTAATAACACGCTCATTTTAGTTTGGTACCTGATGATTCAGCCTATATCCCCTTGCTTGGCACTGCTCTGATCTAATAAGTATCTTGATAATGTTGCAGAAGGGCAAAGGGGATATAGGCCAATCGTGCGTGCTCTTAGGCAAAACATAAAACCCTTGCGACTGCAAGGCCACATTTGTGCCCCTGTCCCTCCCTGGAAGCGGCGGAAGCCGTGGATTTACTGGGAATGGAGGAGAGGCTAGTGGCCTGTCACGTACATCTCCACCGCATTACCGTCTAATTGGACAGGCCTTCCACACGGCGATAATCGGCGGGCCTCTTCGCCAAGCCTGGGGCTGTCTTGCACGGTCAGCGTACCTCCCTTTCTCCCTGCCAGTCCGCCTTCTCCCTCCGGTTGTTCTCCAAAAAGTTCCATCTACCGCATTTTTTGCTACGATCAGCGCTGTATTTTCTCAGCGTAAGACTGCTGTGACCATCTGAAGCATTTGCTTTTCCAGTGACAAAGATTCATCTCCAATGATGAAAACATGTAATGACAGTCAGCCTAATTCTCGGACGATATAAGTCATTCAAAGTTTTGTTCCTCATCATATCCTGTGCAAAGCATAATTGCATGCAAACGCTAGCGTGAAGCATGAGATTTCTCCACAGCGACAAGCACTTGGTGAGATTACAACCCGAGTGCCCAGGCTTGCGCTGCACGACCGAGCGCTGTCGGCTGAGTGGGCAGTGCTAATCTGCATTCTTCTTCCCCTATGACTGCTCCGTTTGTCGGTGTAGCAGACAGGGACAGTGAGTTGCACAAATCTGCGATTTGTTTACCTCCCAGACTAGCTTTGTAGAGGACTTTCGATGCGTGCACGCCCACCACGAGACGCTATTTCTCTCGTATCACGACAAGCAAACACCTTGCAAGACTGCTATTTTAAAACTCTAACATGTCTGCTGTATCACTGCAAATACTTATTTCAAGACTTCAGTCATGATTTACACTGACAGGGGTTACCTTCGAAATCTTTCCATGGTGCTTAATTTAACAAGCACATTTTCAGTATGGATTTACTGTTCTGTACATTTATTTAACTAGGTCTATAAATAGGATCCAAAGCTGGGACACGCAAAGCTGACCGTCTATGGAAATCTCCTCTCCAGACTTTCTCCAGAGTGCGTGACGTCAGGGCTGTCCAGTGGGGCACAAAGCAACAAAACTTCTGTAACCGCCATTTGCACACCGACCTGGCTGTGGGTATTATCGTCAGGAAAGCTTGGAAGACACGATCACTCCATTGTAGGCACTGCCTCATCTGATGTCAGCAGAAGCTTTCAAGCTGCCTCTTTCTCACTTTTATGCTTTGTACTCACATACATCCAAGTAATTAAGGGGACACTTCAGCTGGCTTCTAAAGGGATCAAACGTCAAAACACTAAGGGCCATGGCAATGTTTATTTTCTACGCCCAGAAATTTAGAAAGCAGAAAAATGCTGTGCTGAATTAGATTTTGCAGTGTTTTGTGTCAGTAGCTTAAGTTGACTTAAAACTGGCGTCATCTGTGAGCACGAAACATGACAATATACTGACACAGTACTGTGTAAGGCGTCTACCTTTTCCAATGAGCAGACGGTCTATTGAATAAACTTCATTCGTTTGTTCGTTCGTTCTTGCACAATGTCATCCCCAGGTCCTTTTAATGTGTGTCTCAGCAATCCAAGTCACTCCCACTCGAACCATGCAAAGAAACTTTACAGCTTTCTACTGTTCGTCCGCGTCTTGGCATGGTCAATGGCAGAATGTGTGTGGTGGAGTAGGCAATACTTGTACCTAGTCTTATTTATATTCCGATACTTAAATAAATTCTCACATTACATTGAACATGAAATTTTTGCCTCCCCACCCCCACCACCCTCCCCCACCCTCTCTCTCTCTCTCTCTCTCTCTCTCTCTCTCTCTCTCTCTCTCTCTCTCTCTCTCTCTCTCTCGGCAGCCAGGTCAAGTTTGTGAGCAAACGCCTAGGGAGGACCAAGGCCGTGCCAAAATACAGTAGGTATGTTAAAATTCCTTTTCTAGAATATCTATGGCATTCTGTCAAAATTTGATGATCCTGACTTTTTGAATTATCTCTGTCAATTTCATTTTCTTTGTCTGGTTGAGACTTTTGTCAAACAGTTTGCAAATGTGTTTATGAATAAGCAATTTGTTGCTACTGCTCGGAAGCTTTCAGAGAGAGGTCGGAGGTCAGGTGATGTGATATGTTGCGTTAGCCACGCTGTTATTCGTTTTGTAATTGCAGTTCCATGCCGCTTTGATAACATTCTTATTTTCAAGGTCAGTAAGAATCTTCTTTACTGCGATAGAGAAGTTATTTTGGTATGTGTTTACTTGCCTCCTATGAATTCCCCTTACTATTTGGCAACTAATGTGACTAGCGGTATTCAAGAGTTAGAAAATTGTTTGCTTCAAGTATACTATGATTATCCTGATTGTTTGGTGATGGTATGCGGAGATTTCAATGCTCACACAGGATATCTAAATAACGGTATCTGTTCTGAATATACTGACGTACGATTTGGTATTCCGTATGAATTTTGAAATTCTCTAGATGGTGTTATCCTTCCAGGTTTACTGGAGGTCCTACAGACTTTATCCCTCCAGGTTTACTGGAGGTCCTACAGACTTTATCTGTCTGTGTGTGTGTGTGTGTCTGTCCCGACTTAACGGCTGATATCTAAAAATTTACTGGACGGATTTCCTTGACGTTTTGCACACATACTGGAAGTTAGGTCCGATTGAATGTATCGACTTTTCATAATCGAGGTTTGAAAAGAAAGTGATTTTTCTATGTCGTAAACTCGAAAGCACCTCCCTAAAATGTCAATTGACGGAATGGAGAAATGCAAAATGTGTGATGTGATCAATAACGTGACATAATTTTATCTGTATGTCTGTATGTCAGTCCCGACTTAACAGCTGATATCTCAAAAACTACGGGACGGATTTCCTTGACATTTTGCACACTTACTGGAAGTTAGGTCCGATTGAATGTATCAAATTTTCAGAATCAAGGTTTGAACAGAAAGTGATTTATATAGGTCGTAAACTCGAAACCCTCACCCCACTCCACCCTCAAATGTCAGTTGATGGATAGCAAAAATGCGTGGCCTAATGGCAGTGAATCGATATTAAACTTGGCAGAAATAGACCTTGAGTATCCTAAAATGTACAAGACCACTCAAATTTCATGAACTATCATCCATTTTTCTACAATTTACAGTGCAAACTACGAACCAAGGCAGTTTACGGAAAAGAACGTTACGAATGCTTTACAAACACTCAGTCATACCAGTTCTCCAATGGCACATTTGGTAGAGCGTTGGACTCTTGGTCATGCGTGACCAGGTTCGATTCTGCGCTGAAACGTTTTTCTCTCTCTTTTTTCGAGAGGTTGTGGGTTCGAACCCGACCTAGTTTTTTGTGTTTTTGTGTGTGTGTTTTTTTTCTCCCGTCTTTTCTCGAGTGGTTGCGGTTTTGAACCCGATCTTCTTCTTTTTTTAATGCCAAAGCCTGGAGGTTCAGCGCCAGTGGGTTTTATTAATGATTATGGTACTGCGCTCATGTCAGTTTGCCGGTTTTGATTTGTACGTTATTAATGGTTGTATTGACGGTAATAGGCAAGGAAACTATATATACATTTCAGCTACAGGAAATAGTGTCATCGATTACTTTTTGGTGTCATGTGAGTTGGTGGAATATTGTAAGTCCTTGTTTGTGATGGAGAACATATTCACATACCACCTTTGTTTGGAGTTGTATATTGAAGGTCGCCCTACTATCACAGAGGATGTTCCCCAGAACTTCTATGTAAACAAATGCGTATGGGAACCAGATAGTGAGAGACAATCTTGTGAGGCTTTGACGAAGTGTGTGGATCTGATTGACTTGGTAGGTTCCGTAAATTTTGATATTGATACAGCAGTAGATGAATTTACGAGTTGTTTACTCAGGGCGGCCGAACTAATGGGGAGAGATTTTAGTATCCGAAGAGTGCGCAAGACCTCCATGCTTGTTGGAGAGCAGCAGAGAGGGACTAAAATATTTCAATGATAAACGTATTCTTGCCCCTAACAACGAGCAACACGCACGAAAATGAGATGTACCGCCATGTCCATCGATCTGAACACAGCCGCAGTCTGTCCTCATTGCCATAGCCATGCCCCTGTGCGTTGGGAGTAAGCATAGACCCAACGCGCGTCCCTGCGCCATTCGTAAAAGGCGAAAACTTGACGAAATCTAAACTTGACTTACTCAAACCAGGTCTTGTGGTTGTCGTGGTCAATAGCCTTTCGTTGCCTACAAAGACTAAAAGGCGGTCAAATCTCATCAATCCAGGAACCCAAACCACAACACTGCGCACCGCGATTTGAACCGTGAGTTCATTTTCGGCGTCACTGGCGTCTTCATCAGAGTGGGCGGCCCGCCGTGTCGTGTCGCGCCAAGCGGCCGGCTTGCCTGCAGGCGTCCTTCCTGTCTGTGGGGTGGCACGAAGACCGTCCTTGTCTGCCACAGGGTCCTCGTCGCTTTGAAGGCACACCAGGCGTACTTGAAGCCAAAGGAAGGCCACGTCTGGCTTTGAAGTCCCGACTCTAAGGAAGCGGCTAATGGGAGTCTGGCCTCTGTCTAGGAGACCGCCCTGACAGGCGCATGCTTTTTTAAAAGAGCCATTCCACCGAACGCCGTGACGAATTGTTTGATTTATCAAATCCATACCGTTAGTAGTGTGTTCAGTGTATTAGATATTTAATGATTTTCATTATGGAGATATAGCAGAATGTACAGATTGAGATGTAACATAATGTACAGATTGATGGACTAGTGGACAAACACACTGATAAAGAAAAAAATAATAAGGATGCAGATGAAAACAAGTTTGAAATATCCTTTTTCACATATACAGAATTCAAGAAAATTATATCTCAGGAACAATTCACCCCAAGTCGCCGCAGAAGCAGCACTCTCTACAGGACACGAGCGCCAGTGAAATCCACGTACTGGTCCCCAGTGCCCAGTGCCGGACCTTCAGTCGTACTGCGCCGTACAGTCAGGCACGGAGATGCATACACACATCCTGTGTTTCACAAACAAGAAGTCATTGACGAAATGACGCATACAGCTCAGAGCGAGGCTGGAAAGAGCATTCCAGCAGACAGACGCACGCTTTGTCCATGTGTCCCATTCAGGAATGTGCGTTTGCTGTTTGACCTCTTTCCAAACTGTATTTCGTTTTTGTCGCGCATACACAATGACCCTTACATCAGCTATTGACATTGACTCTTATGTGTTCGTCTTCATCCTGCAAGCAAGAGCGAGAGATGGCCCTCTGAACTGCTAACGTAATGGTCTTTTTCTTCCACTTGTGCTGGACTGAAGTGATGTCAGGGCAGTCACCTTTACTTCAGGGCGGTGCAGTAAACTTTCTGTCTGTTTTTCAGAATAAAATGATTGTCTTAATTCTAAATTCAAAAAAGGGTGGTTGCCGGGGTCAGACTGACAACAGTAAAAAAGACAAGTCATGACAATAATTCCGACCAATTGTTTTTAAAAAAATCTTTTGGCCCTGAAAAGGGCCGTTTGATTTTTCTGGTCTCGAGCGTTGACCGTCAGGCGTGAGCTCCTGGAGTCGTCGTGCCTGGCGGGACTGGCTGCAGCAATTCTGACAGGTATTTTGCTCGACAAAAACTTCTCACTACTGAATAGTACGTAAAAAGTGGTCTCACTTGGGGAAATAGATGCGGTAATATGCAGCGTGGGTTTGTTTTTTCGAGAGAAGCGACCTTTTCGGTAATTTTTCAGTGTTACACCAACATCTCTTAGGGGTAAAAATTGATGTTCCTCCGACTGTTTTTTGGGGGGGTGTTTTGCATGAATCTGACCTTAAGAAGCGGCGTAAATGACTAGTGATGCCACAAACGGTGACGAGAATTCCGCAGCCTGGCCACACACAATGAACTCGTCCATGACGGGGGGAACAGGTTGCTTGATTTGCGTAAACGTCCTGGCCGAGGTCAGAAACGTCGTAAAACTGATATAAATATCCCTATCAAGCACATAACTCCATTGCAGGGTTCAAGTTGCAGAAGGAGGCCAACGTCGTGGCCGAGGTCTGAAGCGTCATTACCGAGGTCACGTGGCTAAGTTGCAACTTGTCCCCCCGTCGTAAAAACACATGAAAAAATCCAGAAGTGCGGGATATCGGTAAATCATGCGCAAAGAACGAGTTAGCGGTTGCTCATGCGAGACCTTGATTATGGCGCCGATGAAGTATACCAAAGAGGTTTTGAAAAACTCCGGTATTATTTTGCTAATATTTCATAACATATTATTTGCGCCAATTTTAAGCATCGGTATCGGATTCAGGGGACAAAATATCGTATAGAAAGCGTCAGTTTATAGCCCATCGGGAGATTGATGTAATACTGAAATAAAAACCGCTGGCGCTGAACCTCCAGGTTTTGGAATTGGAGGGATAAAAAATCCTTCTCTCTCCTTCGCCAATGTCCAATCTCCTCGAAATTACGTCACGTTATTCGACGTCAAATGATCCCGTCACACACGCCAAAACTTCCCTTGAGTTGGGACAGAGTTCCGTCTCTTGCCTTTTTTGCAACACCAAAACGTAAAAAAGTCACTTTCTTTTCAAACTTTGATTCTGAAAATTTGATACATTTAATCGGACCTACTTCCAGTAAGTGTGCAAAATGTCAAGGAAATTCGTGCAGTAGTTTTTGAGATATCAGCCGTTTAGTTGGGACTGACAGACAGACAGGCAGACTCACAGACAGACAGACAGACAGACAGACAGACAGACAGACAGACAGACAGACAGACAGACAGACAGACAGACAGACAGACAGACAGACAGACAGACAGACAGACAGACAGACAGACAGACAGACAGACAGACAGACAGACAGACAGACAGACAGACAGACACACAGACACACAGACACACAGACAGACACACATACACACAGACACACAGACACACAGACTGACAGACAGACAGACAGACAGACACACACACACACACACAGACACACAGACACAAAGACAGACAGGCAGACAGACAGACACACAGACAGACAGACAGACAGACAGATAAAGCTGTGAGGACCTCCAGTAATCCTGGAGGGATTAATTTGTCAGTCTGAAGAATACCTCTTGGTGACAAGAACAGCACCTAAACTTTTCCAATAAAAACCGCTGGCGCTGAACTTCCAGGTTTTGGCATTAAACAAACAACAACAAAAAAGATCGGGTTTGAACCCGCAACCTCTCACGTGTACAACAACGGGTGGGGTGGCTCTCTCTCTCTCGAATACCATTCACACACAAAAAAGAAGCTTCTGTGCGGATTCGAACCCGTACGCGCATCCCCTACAACCAAGCATGTCCCAGCGACAAACAAATATTCGACGCGCTACCGAGTGAGCTAATCCATAAAGCTGTGAGGACCTCCAGTAAACCTGGAGGGATAAAGCTGTGAGGACCTTCAGTAAACCTGGAGGGATACAAAAAAATCCTTCTTTCTCCTTCACTAATGTCCAATATCCTCGAAATTACGTCACGTTATTCGTGGTCAAATGATCACGTCACACATGCCAAAACTTCCCTTGAGTCAGGACAGAGTTCCGTCCCTTGCTTTCATTGCAACACCAAAACGTAAAAAAATTCACTTTCTTTTCAAACCTTGATTCTGAAAATTTGATACATTCAATCGGACCTAACTTCCAGTAAGGCTGCAAAATGTCAAGGAAATCCGTTTAGTAGTTTTTGAGATATCAGCCGTTAAGTCGGGACTGACAGACAGACAGACACACAGACACACAGACAGATAGACAGATAAAACCGCTGGCGCTGAATCTCCAGGTTTTGGTATTAAAAAACAAAACAACAACAACAACAAAAGATCGGGTTCGAACCCGCAACCTCTCGAGAAAAGAGGGGGGCAAAAAAGTCAGATTCGAACCCGCAACCTCTCACGGGTACAACAACGGGTGGGGTGGCTCTCTCTCTCTCGAATACCATACACACTTTAAAAAAAAGAAGCTTCTGTGCGGATTTGGGCCCGTACGCGCATCCCCTACAACCAAGCATGTCCCAGCGACAAAAAGATATTCGACGCGCTACCGAGTGAGCTAAGCCATAAAGCTGTGAGGCCCTTCAGTAAAACTGGAGGGGAAAAAATCCGTCTTTTTCCTTCAAGTTATTCGACGTCAAATGATCACGTCACACATTCCAAAACTTCCCTTGAGTCGGGACAGAGTTCTGTCCCTTGCCTTCTTTGCAACACCAAAACGTACAAAAAGTCACGTTATTTTCAAACCTCGATTCTCAAAATATGATACCATCAATCGAAGTAAGTGTGCAAAATGTCAAGGAAATCCGTCCAGTAGTTTTTGAGATATCAGCCGTTAAGTCTTGACTGACAGACACACAGACACACAGACAGACTGACACACAGACAGACAGATAAAGCTGTGAGGACCTCCAGTAAACCTGGAGGGATAAAGCTGTGAGGACCTCCAGTCTGGAGGGATAAAGCTGTGAGGACCTCCAGTAACCCTGGAGGGATAAAGCTAACGGAAAGACTGAAAAATCTCGCGCACATTTCCGCACTGGTCTGGCAAATGTAAACAATTCATTGACTATGAATTCTTGCTTATTTACGCTCTAAGTGTCTTTCATTACGAAAGTAATACACTACATTCTTTCAGTGATGTTCTCACGAAAGTCAAAACGTCATGAGAGGCCAAATGACAAATCTCGTCAAAACTGCAGAAACTCGCGGTCCCGTTAGATAGTGTCTTTGGTCAGACTGTAGGTGCTCCCATTTATATACGTCGTCGGGCGAAACGTGATTTGTTAGCATTTCGAGATGTTGCAAACTTGCTCATTCTTTCACTTTCATCCCCGTTGAACCAGCCGAGGTCACGACATGTGTGTAAACTAGAGATTTCGCCAATGCTACTGACTCGGGTTCACAGAATGAAGTGACCCTTCCCTCGCAAAGCCAAGCGCGTCCTCACACGTGGCAAGATTTCTGACAAGTTTCCAATTGCCATTGCCAAGGTAACGGTCACAAGAAAACCTTTCCGATTCAGTTGCTAACAAATAGAACAATGCTCTATTTTTCATGCCGCTAGCAAGGAAAGTTTATGCATACCGCCAGTCAAATGGGTAAATCGAGTATGTGGTCTGCTCGCGTGCAATCACACTGAATCAAAGATTAATAGATGTAAAGCCTAGAAATAGAAACATAAATATAGATTTCTTCTTCTTTTTCTCCTCCTCCTCCTCCTCCTCCTCCTCCTCCTCCTCCTCCTCCTCCTCCTCCTCCTCCTCCTCCTCCTCCTCCTCCTCCTCCTCCTCCTCCTCCTCCTCCTCCTCCTCCTCCTCCTCCTCCTCCTCCTCCTCCTCCTCCTCCCCTCCTCCTCCTCCTCCTCCTCCTCCTTTTTTTTCTTCTTCTTCTTCTTCTTCTTCTTCTTCTTCTTCTTCTTCTTCTTCTTCTGAACAAAGCAATTTGCCACGTATAAGGACGCCCTCAGACCTCCCGTGAAAGGTTTTCCAACTGGGGTGAAGCAAGATTTGCTCGAGAATAGACATGCGCAGTCAATAAGGCTAGCCTGATTTTGTACCTTTACCTTCAATCTCTATTTTAAAAGTTTGGGAAATAATCGCAAGTGTATCGTTTCTGGTACATTGTGGTATCCACTGACTTTCATATAAAATGTCGCAGGCAAACGGATGGACTAGCACGCGAGTGACTATTTATTTATTTTTTGTCTGCTAAACAGTGTTTGTAACAAGCAGGACGTTTTCTATGGACGGAAAATGGAGAGTGTTAACACTCGTGGAACAGTGTGGAGAAACGAGAGCCTCAGCCGTCACACCAAGCTGAGGATCTTCAACACAAACGTTAAATCTGTGCTGCTCTACGGGTCTGAAACCTGGAGGTGTACCAAGAGCACCGGCCACAAGCTACAAGTCTTCATCAACACCTGCCTCCGCCAGATCCTGCGTGTCAGATGGCCAGAAAGAATCTCCAACAAAGAACTCTGGCAGCTTACCAGGCAGGAGCCGATCCATTCTGAACACACAGATATACTATCTCTGACACAGGTTGGTCACGTGACTTCGGCTCCACATTCCAATGATTTAACCTATCAAAACTCAACAAATCAAAAGACCATCGAGAGTAAAAAGAGACGATTCTATTTCACTCCTATTATTTATCTCGATAGATAAACACAAATTTGGTGTTCTAATAAAACTAATCTATGATATTTTCGGGAAATCATTTGAGAACTACTTTTAGCGCAAACGTCATCTACAAAGCTGCCAAATGCCGTGAGCCATTCTGAACACAGAGATATAATCTCTGACACAGGTTGGTCACGTGGTTTCGGCTCCACATTCCAATGATTTTACCAATCAAAATTCAACATGATCAGAAGACCATTGAGAGTAAAAAGAGGCGATTCTATTTCACTCCAATTATTTATCCCGATAGATAAACACAAATTTGGTGTTCCAATTAAACTAATCTATGATATTTTCAGGAAATCATTTGAGAACTACTTTTAGCGCAAGCGTCGTCTATAAGGTTGCAAACTGCCTTGAGCACGTGCGATTGTGTATATAGTAATACACGCAATCTTTGGACCTACTATAAACGCAGCGAAAAGGATTCCTATGGCTCCGGGCTGGTTTCGTGAATCTATGGTTACACTCTTGCAAGTAGATGCTTTCTGGCCGGAACCTGTGGTCTAACTGCCTTCACACTGTTTGACGAGCTCCACACTTCGATCATTCGTGTATCGACTGATGGAGTCAGTAAGTGATTTAACCTACATTCCGTCTGTGTTGAACGTTAATCGAATGGAAGTTTCTTCTGTAGGAATCCATCCGATTCCAAAGTTCGATATTATCGGATAGCTCAGAAGCAGTTTTTCTAAGTTTAATCCTTCTAAGCATACATTATATTAATGATTCCTCATCAGCAAAAGCACTCAGCGGGTTTCTGTGTGTATTGGTCCAAAAGATTATGCAGACGGGATTGGTTGCCTTACTCGCTCAATGAAGTATAAATATTGCTGTTGTATTCAAAGTCCTTATAATTAGTAGAGTTCACAATATTACACTCTTGTGATTCGAATTTTACCGCATACAAGTTTTACATTCATGGGAAATGGATGTTTAGAAAATGAACTGACGAAAAGATGGCTGCCAGTATCGAGTGTATCACAACAAGCGGAGTAATACACTCACGATGTGATATGCCATTCAGCGTGGCTGAGACTCTGTGTTCAGAACGGTGGTATGCATGTTATGGAAGAATTAAGGCTATCACGTGACCAACCTGTTGCTGAGACTATATCCACTAGTCTCAGCCACACTGAATGGCCGTGAGCACGTGCGATTGTGTATACACGTGTAGACGCAATCTTTGGAACCAGTATAAACGCAGCAAAAATGATTCCTGTGGCACCGGGCTGGTGGCATGAATCTATGGTTACACTCTCGCCAGTAAATGCTTTCTGACCGGAACCTGTAGTCTAACTGCCTTCACACTGTTTGTCGAGCTGCTGGAGTCCACACTTCGATGATTCGTGTATCGACAGATGGAGTCGGTAAGTGATATAACTTACATTCCGTCTGTGTTGAACGTTAATCAATTGGAAGTTTCTTCTGTAGGAATCCGTCCTATTCCGAAGTTCGATATCATCGGATAGCTCAGAAATAGTTTTTCTAAGTGTAGTCCTTCTAAGCATACATTAAATTAATGGTTCCTCATCATTAAAAGCACTCAGCGGGTTTCTGGGCGTATCGACCCAAAAGATTATGCAGACGGGATTGGTTGTCTTACTCGCACAATGAAGTATAATTGTTGCTGTTGTATTCAAAGTCCTTATCATGCGTAGAGTTCACAATATCACACTCTTGTGGCTCGAATTTTACCGCATACAAGTTTTACATTTTTGGGAAATCGATGTTTAGAAAATGAATTGACGAAAAGATAGCTGCCAATATCCAAGTGTATCACAACAAGCAGAGGAATACACTCAACGATGGGATACTTTTGTGGTATGCATGGTATGGAAGAATTAAGGCAATCACGTGACCAACCTGTTGCTGAGACTATATTCACTCGTCTCTGCCACGCTGAATGGAGCCGATCGTCAACGCCATCCAAAGAAGGAAATGGAAGTGGATCGGTCACACCCTGCGCAGAAATGATGCCAGCATTCCATGCTACGCCTTGGACTGGAACCCCCAGGGTAAACGGAAGCGTGGTAGACCAGCACTGACCTGGAAAAGAACCCTACAAGCAGAGCTGAGGACAGTCCGAATGACCTGGGGAGAGGCGAAGAGGGCAGCCCAAGACAGAGGTGGAGACTTGCAGTGAAGGCCCTGTGCACCGACCGGAGCGAAGAGGACTAAGTCAAGTAAGTCAAGGAACAGCGCCTTCTGGCATGCAGAATGATTGGACAACGAGTAAAATCAGTTCCTATACGATGAAGTGAAAAGTGTCTAATTGAGCTATATTTGTGTGGTAGGTGCGTTGCTGTCTAGCATGACAGAAAGTGTACTAGCGTGGATGTGACGTGGAAAAGACAAGTCGGATACTTTTAAAACTTTTATCCCTCCAGGTTTACTGGAGGTCCTACAGACTTTATCCCTCCAGGTTTACTGGAGGTCCTACAGACTTTATCTGTCTGTGTGTGTATCTGTCTGTCTGTGTGTCTGTCCCGACTCCACGGCCTATATCTCAAAAACTACTGGACGGATTTCCTTGAGATTTTGCACACTGACTGGAAGTTAGGTCCGATTCAATATTATCAAATTTTCAGAATCGAGGTTTGAAAAGAAAGTGACTTTTTTACATTTTGGTGTTGCAATGAAAACGATACAACAGACTCCATTTTGCAAAATCTGTGACGTGATCATTTGACGTCGAATAACGTGACGTCATTTGCCAGGAGATTTTCGAGCAGCATGGATCCTATTATAGAATCAATGCGAGGAGAATAAATTCGAGAACATCGGTGAAGGTGAAAGAAGGATTTTTTACGATGCGTGTCGTTTCGTATCCTGGACGTTTTTGTACCAAGTCGTTTCGTACTAAAACGCGCACTCGGCTATTTTTACACTACGCGAAGCGAGGTACGGATTTACACACGTTGCATTGTCTTTGTCATCACAGTTTTTAACAAATTCAGCGTTTTTAACAACAGTATTTTCTCCTGAGGTTCAACAGTGAAAGGAATCTTGTGCATCACAAATTACGAAGTTCGATTTTTCTGTTCTTCTCGCGTTTATCATTTTATGCTGCTCGATCGTCTGCTGCTCAGGCCGGGCGTAGATCATAATTATGCGTCCGGTGTTTATTTCTTTATTTAGACCAGCTTGTTAGGGACGTGCTTTTCCGTGGAGAAAATTGTGTATAGATCTTTTACGAGAGATATAGTTTACTGACACCTTGACCCTTTTCCCAGCTTTAGTTTAGTGTGGGGATTTTCATTTTAGTGTTTACGCTCACTTCTCCACGCACTCGGTTAATTATTGTTCATGTTTACAAATTACGAAACAAACGGTTTCTCACACACATATCGCTGTCAAGAAATACTATAAAAACCCTTGCACGCACTTGCATTCTGCTATTCGTTCACTAAACGTTATTCCTCACGCACGTGGCATAATCTATACAACATATCTCGCACAAGCGCTCTGGGGGAGACACGCGAAAACGGGGAGATCACTCTGTCGGAAATCTCGCTAAAATCAGCCGAGTGTGCGTTCTTATTAATGTATGGTCTTTGGTTCAGTCTCTTAACCCTGAGATGGGTTGTTGAGGCACCACTGATGACTTTCGGACAATCTTCCTCCATCGATCTCTATCCTCTGTGGCTCGCTGTGAGTCAGCAAAGGTCAAGCCTGTCCACTCTTTGATGTAGTATTCCCACCTCTTTCTCTGCCTGCCTCTCCTTCTCCCACCTGGTACGCGTACGGTACCTTGCAGGATGGTCTTGGCCAGCCCACTGCCTCTTGACACGTGACCGTACCACTTCAGCTTTCTGCTTTTCACGATTGAGAGCAGGTCTTCGTGCTGTCCAATTGCTCTCCTGACCCTGTTGCTGATTTCCTCATTCGTGACATGGTCTTTATATGAGATGTTCAAAATCTTGCGGTGGTTTACGGAAAAGAACGTTATAGATGCTTTAAAAACACTCAGCCATATCAGTTTTCAATGGCACATTTGGTAGAGCATTGAACTCTTGGTCATGCGTGCGCTGAAACTTTTTTCTCTCTCTTTTTTCGAGAGGTTGTGGGTTCAAACCCGACCTGGTTTTTTGTGGTTTTGTGTATGTGTGTTTTCCCCTCCTCTTTTCTCGAGAGGTTGCGGGTTCGAACCCGATCTTTTTTAAATAGTGCCAAAACCTGGAGGTTCAGCGCCAGCGGTTTTTATCTGTCTGTCTGTCTGTCTGTGTGTGTGTCTGTCCCGACTCCACGGCCTATATCTCAAAAACTACTGGACGGATTTCCTTGAGATTTTGCACACTGACTGGAAGTTAGGTCCGATTCAATATTATTAAATTTTCAGAATCGAGGTTTGAAAAGAAAGTGACTTTTTTACATTTTGGTGTTGCAATGAAAACGATACAACAGACTCCATTTGCAAAATGTGTGACGTCATCATTTGACGTCGAATAACGTGACGTCATTTGCGAGGAGATTTTTGAGAAGGGTGAATTTGCAGAACATTGGTGAAGGAGAAAGAAAGATTTTTTATGATGCGGGTCGTTTGTATCCTGGACGTTTTGTACCTAGTCGTTTTGTACCCTAACCGGTTAGAGTTAGGGTTAGGGTTAGAGTTAGGGTTAGAGTAGAAAAGGTACGAATCGACTAAATGAGGTGCACAACGACTAGGGTACGAAACGTCCTGTATTCGATTTTTTATCCCTCCAGGTTTACTGAAGGCCCTCGCAGCTGTATTGGGGTGTTTTTAATGCCAAAACCTGGAGGTTCAGCGCCAGCGGTTTTTATACTTCCCTCGCTCATCTTCTTCTCCTCTCTTTCTTCCATCTCCCCTTTGACGTCATTTTCTTCCAACTGTCTCAAATATACAACGTCACAAAACTAAGAAAATCGCAGTGCACAGATGCATGCTACAATAGTGCAAGAAAAGAACACTACTAGATCATGCAATCAATAACTGCACAACCGGGAGGAAAAGCAATTGATTCTCACTAAACGTGAACTAGAGAGGCTAAACGGCGTGCACGCCTGTACCCCACCACATTTGCACGGGGTTTCATTGCTCTGACGACATCCGCATTGTCAGTACACTCAGTAGTCACCTGCTGCTTTGGAACACGTAAAATATCACTCCAGTTGGCTACTGGAGCGAAACGAGCTCCAAATACATACACGATCGCGAACAAGATCATCAATCACTATAGACATTTTCCTTAACAAGGTAGACAACTCTACCTTCAGTGGCAAGTGCCTGCCTGGAATAATTGATTCGCGTTTTTAAATAGAGTGTTGACGTCTTTGGTGGCAAATCGCAGAGGAGCAGCCTCTTGGATGGTAATTTATGTCAACCAGCGCAGAGAAAAAGGGTGGAGAAAATTTCGGTCTCGTAATTCGCCGCATGGGATCGCATTATCAAGAATAATCTCAGTTTGGCTCTGGAAGATGTTATTAGCAAAGGAAGAAAAGAGAGTATGCAAGTTTTGTCAGACACGTTCATTCTCTTTCAAGGTCTGTGTAGCGATCCCTTTGACCAGGGGCCGAAGGCAAGAAAATGGAATAGATTAATTTATTCCTGAATAGCGGTATTCAAGAATAAAGTGCCAGTGATTTGTATGCAGTAAAACTTAATAACGCTATTCTGGCCGTATTTCTACGAATAACTTATTCGGTCAGTTTAATCCAAGAGCTGCCAGAATAACGTTCGAGTAATCTATTCAGAAATGGCGACATTTGCTTTTTGTCGACTGTATCGGACGAAATCGAATATTTCGAGACCGAAGCCAACCATTTGAAAGATATGATGGCGTGGAATTGTATCAGAAGTTCAGATTCAGGAGAGAGGACATCATCAACATGACTGATGAAATATGCAATAACCTACAACTCGTCAACCGACACGGATCTTTGTCACTACTACTGCAAGTCATGGCAGCTCTGCGGTTCTACGCGAGTGGATCGTTCTAGGACGTTTGTGGCGAAGTGGGCGGCATTCACCAGTCTACTGCGAGTCGGACAATCAGCAGAGTAACTGATGCATTCATGAAACAAGTTCCTGTCTGGGTCTTACTACCATCACTGGATGAGGCTGCGAAGACGAAAATACTCTTTTTTCAGCGGAATGGCTTTCCAAATGTGATTGGAGCTATTGACTCCACCCAGATTAGAATTCAAGCTCCTTCTGTACAAGAACACGAGTTCGTCAATCGTGCATAGTGCATAGACTTCCTCTTGAATCCAGTTAGATTTCCTCGATCTTTTGTGATGCACTTCCATGATCGCTTAACAAATTCATAATACGCTATGAGTGCTCGGCAGGAAGTACGTTCTTGATGTATACGCATGCGCGAGTTGTGGGAAATTCCCATAGGATCCTCGAATAGCTATTCTCTGAGAAATTGCGCCTCCTGCATATCGAATAATATTTGAGAATACAGTTGGAATGGATATTCCTATTCTTGTGTTATTTGGAAATAAATCTATTCCGTTTTCTTGCATACGGCCCCAGGCCTGTTCAATGTTTTGAGGAATCATTGTAGCCTGCAGTTGCTGGTGCTTTCCCAGGAACGAGCTGGAGAAACGCAGCAATAGACCAGTCGTCGGCATGCAACTCTTCTCAAACACACCTGAGAAGGTGATGTGAAGCTATTTCCATCCGTCCAGTTCATCAAAACGCAATATCACCAGTTGTCGTCGTCGGCACATGAGCCGTAGTGATTGCGGGCTGCAGCCAGTGGCGGCCCACGTAAGAAAATTCCCTCACAAGAGGATTGCCGACAAGCCTCGTCCGGTAATCCCGAAGTGCATCGCCTGCCGTTAATCACTTTGCAGCACGACACTTTCCACCAGTGGTGCTGCCATGCATGCTGGCATTGTTGCCCAGAAGAAGCAAGTGAAAAGGCTGTTGCTGGAGCACCGCTGGCACTCTGGAAATTGAGACAGCCACTTTGGAGATTGAAGCCAGAGAGGGAGGCCCCCGCGCATCAGATGGCTGACTTGATCTGGCTCGTCCTCTTGTGTCTGTGTGTGCCTTGCGTGACGCCCGCCATGTGGCTGCCCTTTACACACCACACGCCACGCTGGGAGAAGGAAGCAGGCGATGCCAGTGATTGATTCCCTTCCTTCTGCCAGTCACAGCCTCCTCCAACCCGCCATCCCCTTTTGGCGACTTGTAACATCACTATCAGCTCGCATTTCAACAGCGCCCCTGTGAAGACGACTCCTGACGTTGCGACAAGAATATCAGAGCTAGATTCCTTGCCAAGATACCTACAACATCCATGGCATGACAGTCGACCCTGCTGAGCACTTCTATTGGACGCATGCTGCCAGGGAGATTCCTTGTTGCATTCATTTTGCCACTGATTTGCACTGTCCAACTTTCCTGTTTGATTCTTATCCGCCGTCCGTAGTGTGCTCCAAAAGACTGTTGCTGTAGTTCTTTCTTGTGCCGCAAGACTCGTATACGCTTGTGTTGCACCCATACCTCCCTCATCAGCTGGATTGCTGTTGTCTTTGTGCTTTCGGGGCCTGCTCCAATAGTACTCCCATAGTCGGTCCCAAGCAGCATGTATGTGCCACCATGAGGTATCTTGTAGTTCAAAGGACTAAAAACACATCTTTTTAGCCAAGTACCTTGTTTTGGTGACTATGTTGCGCATTGAGCATGCCTGCTAGGTGTGAAGTCTTGCGCATAACAAGAATACACATACATACCAAATCACTTTATTGCAGAAACATTTCACAAAATAATGACATATCCGCAAAAACACAAGCCATCACATTCCTCACACAACTGAACACACGTAGCCAGGGTCGGAAGTCAGCATGGGTGTATGAAACAAATGATATGTCTCGCTTGTCACACAAAGTCTTTCGGAAAGCGCGCTCAACAGTCTCGAATTCCTCAAAGTGATCCTGAGATAGCATAACATCATATTTCTGCCATAAAGCCTTGTTCAAAAAGTCGGGCGTGTTGGTGTACTCACGACCAGGCGATGGCGGTGATGAGATGTTCATGGGATGGCGCACACGCTGGATCTTTCCACGTCGCAGGGCTTTCTTGACGAGCTTTTTCAGACCTGATGGTATTCCAACTGCTGCTACAGAACACTCTTGAATGGCTCCTGTGTTTTCGAGGACAGTTACCACGGATGTGCCATCAAAAATAGCGAGAAACGCGCACAGCGTAAACAGTACGCCTGCTGTGGTCGCCATTTTGTGACATACATACATACATACATACATACATACATACATACATACATACATACATACATACATACATACATACATACATACATACATACATACATACATACATACATACATACATACATACATACATACATACATACATACATACATACATACATACATACATACATACATACATACATACATACATACATACATACATACATACAAATTGCGGAATACATCAAATCCCCTCCCCCTCCCCAGAGCAGTATGTGTTCCCTCCATATCCAAGGAAAGGCAGCTTCCGCAGCATTTTGCAGCTTGTGTATCACCGCGTCTGACTGTCTTGTCTGCGCACCCAGACTTTGAAGCAACCCGACCATGGACCTGCTGACAAAGCCCCTACACCCGACCATGGATCTTCAGAGCACGTCATGCCAAACCCCCTGCCCTGCGCTGCTCACAGAGTTCCTCGTAGCCTGTCTGTTGTTTTTTTTTAACAGGTCCTTGCCATGCTATGCAAAGTAATTGTGAGATGAAACTTTAACGATTTTGGCGAAACCCAGCATAGATACATACGAATCTTTTGAGGGCTTTAAAAATCTTTCCAGGCACAGAACATTCATATTCTCTCTCCCCATATGAACATGTATATAATTTCTTTAACTTGTATTTACAATGTTAATTAAGGGCGATCGACCTATGAAATGAACTCTCTCTCTCTCTCTCTCTCTCTCTCTCTCTCTCTCAATTCTGAGCTGAGACGCCACCTAGGCAAGACATGTCACACCGAAGCTCCGCTGCTGAATTTCTGCCGTCAGAGGCAACACTTGGCGAATTTGTGTATTCCTCCTAGTGCACAAGATAATTTTGGAGAATGTCATCTCGTGAGTAATTTGGAATCAACTCGTGACATTTAGCATAATTCGACCAGAATCGTATTGTTTCTCTTGTCAGAATGATCGTGTTGAACTATGCTTGTGTGTGATGGCCCGTGACACTGCTTCATGGGTGTAGTGTGAGGGTCTAACAGCAAGGCCGTAGATCAGGAGGTATAGCTATCCTGGTTAAAAAATCAATCAATACATACATAACTCCAGTGAATATTGATGCTGATAATGTCTTTGCTATCAGGGTTTCGAACATCACAGAGTTTGACATCATTGTTCACTGCGCGTACATCCCGCCACAAGACTCTCCTTATTACAAGGACAGGGACATAACTTGTAATCTTTCAGTATTAGAGAATGTCATCCTTTCAGTGTCAGGAAACCTTCCCAGAGTCATCACTAATGCTCTGTGGCGACTTAGCTGCAAGAGTCGGGACATGGGATACCAGGGCAGCTAGCTCCGAACAAGATGAAGACGATACATGGTTATAGGCAAGTTGTATATGCCATTACTTAGAATATCCCAAGATGGTGTCGTTAACAACGTTGGCATTCTCATGAAAAGTCTGCATCAGGTCCACCAACTGATGCACTTTAAGTGATAGTGAGGGACGTTACACTTATCTATCCCCTCACGGCGAAAGTGTTATCGACTGTTGCTTGATTGATTATAACAATTCAAATTACCCAATAGACCTTTCGGTTGGTAACAGGTTAGAAAGTCACCATCTGTCGTTAGAAATCACAATTGGACCAGAAAACAAAAAACCTGAGGTAATGAAAAAAAGGGTTTATGTATCCCAAATACGATGGGATACCCAAAAAGCTCATACATATATATATATATATATATTTGGAATGCATGGGCCACCTTGATTTTGCGAAAAAGCTAGAGGAAGCTTCTCAAACGATGCACAATTCTGTTGGATTTGCTTTTCAGCTTTTCAATGATGCCATTTTCCCTGTACACAATGTATGGTTAAGAAAGTCCCAGTTAAGTCAAACATTAGTAGAAATCAGCCCGTTTGGTACGACTACGAATGTCGCACTGCTAAACATGATGCAAAGAAATCCCTTGTCCAATATAGAAAATCAACATTCTTAGAGCACAAAGAAAAATATTTGGTCCTCAGAAAAGCATACAAAAGTTTAATCCAGCTCATGAAGAGTATCAAAGATACACTCACATTTTGGTCATTTGTAAAGAATACAACATACAAACGTTCTGTTAATGTTGACATTAATATGACTACCTGGAAAAATCCTTTCGAAAGTCTTTACCTGAGTAGTTGCGATGCGAAGTCCAGATTGGAGAGTGTAATTGGAGATACTCCACTTGCTGGAAGCGTTGTAACAAATTCCATTCTGGATGATCCCATTACGTTAGATGAGGTGAAAACAGCTCTTCTAAGAATCAAACCACGGAAATCGGTGGGGATTGATACAATTCCTAATGAATGCTATACAGTTGGCGGTAATAAAATAGCAGCGTTCCTGACGAAAATGTTTAATATCTTCTATAACTCCCACTACTTTCCCTGTGAATGGTCTCGTTCTGTAATTGTCCCTCTGCACAAGAAGGGTGATAAGCTGGATCCCAACAACTACAGAGGGATTTCATTACTTTGTACACTTAGCAAGGTCTTTGCTTCCATCCTGACACACCTGTTACGCTGTTGGAAAAAGGACGAGGACATACTTTGTCGAGAGCAAGCAGGTTTTAGGAAGCAGTACTCTACCATCAATCATGTCTTCTCCCTGTACTCTATGGTCTCTATATCACGTCTTTGGTGACGGTCGGGGGAAGCTCTATGTGTTCTTCGTTGATTTTGAGAAAGCTTTTGACTCGGTAGATAGGATTCAACTCTGGAAAGTCCTCGAAAATACTGACCTTTCATCAAAATTCATCCAAATGTTGAAAGCTATGTATGCAAATGTTGAAGCTTGTGTACGATGGAACAACACTATCAGATTTCTTTATATGCCCGGCGGGCGTAAAGCAGGGGGCCTTCGAGAGTCCGACAATTTTCTCTCTCTATATATAGATGATGTTGCTCATCATGTACGGAAGTTAGGGAGACACGGGGTCCAGCTACAACCTGGCACTCCAGAAATATTTGCCCTCTTATTCGCTGATGATGTTGCTCTTCTTTCTACAACTCCGAGTGGTTTACAAAACCAGCTAAAACCAGGTGTCTCGTACATTTGGTGTGAGGGTTAACCTGGACAAAATGAAAGTGATGGTCTTCCAAAAGGGAGGCCATTTAGCACCGGGGAAAGGTGGACCTTAGCCGGCAGGAAGCTATAAGTACTTGGGCTTCACCTTTTCCACAAGGTTATCTCTCAATGTACATCTGGAAGACCTATTAACTAAAGGGAAACAAAGAGTCGTTCAAGTACTGAAGACCATATGGAGCTTGCCTAACACAAGCACCTCTATCTTCTTCCATTTATTCGACTCCTAAGTTCAATCTCTCCTGCTTTATGGTTCTGAGATATGGGGCATGGGTAAAGCTGACAGAATGGAAAAAGTCCACAGCTTTTCCTATAAAAGAATTCTAGGTCTGTATACCCGCACACCTACTCATATGGTGTGTGGGGACCTGGGAAGATATCCCCTGTCTATCTCAGGTTGCACTAGAGCAGTTAAATACTGCCTTAAAATGAGTGAACAGGCTCTTCAAACGAGCATATCGCTGGCTAGCTAACTCAAATGTTCCACATAGTAGAAATTGGACAGCTCTCATAGAAAGTTGCATCTCCAGGTCAGGGTTTGCTCATTTATGGCTCAATGGAGGCGTTGACAACGAAAAAGTCTTCATCAGGGCGTTTAAGCAAAGGCTTCGAGACTGTCACAGACAGCTGTGGCAGGGAGAAAATATCACCAGTACAAGATACTGTTGGTATTCCTCTTTCAAGAACTTCTTCGGGGAAGAGGTGTACCTGAAAATGTTAACTTAAAAAAATCCGTGATGTTTTTGCAAGGTTTAGGTTTTGATTTTCTGTGCAATAACTCGAAATACCCGTTTTGGCATGAAAATGAAGACGAAGAGCATTTTTGGGTGGATTGCTCCTACTATGAAGAATTAAGGAAGAAGTACATCAAACGTCATTTAAAGGCTGGAACGGATTTCATGCGACTCAAGTCCGCTTCTGATGTTTACAGTGTAACAGATCAGTGTGGAACTTTAAGCAGCAAGTCTAAATGTGGCCAATGTTCATAAGGCTTGTTCAGAAGTACTCAGCGCTGCTTGAGCGCTTCATGTTGGCAATTGAGCGCTTCATGCCACCCCTGAACGCCCCAGACTTTGTGCAGCGCTTCACTTGTTAAAGGGGAGGTAAATCTTCTGCGCCCCATGTTGTGTTGATAGACGCGAAGAAAGTGTTTTCTTCGCCACAGACATCGTTTATGCACGTTTAAATGTATTCTGCATGAATAAAGTCCTCTACGGTGTCATCCTTACTTGCCATTACTCGCGCATACAGGGCGCTTGGGGCAAATAAAGCCCGTTCCAGTCCCAAAATGATGTTTCTGAGGGTTATTTTACGCGTCGACGGCCAGTGCGGGATCGAAGACGCCATTTTGAAATGATGCGAAATCATCCTGCTGCACGTCGGATTGGTGATTCACAGCGCTGCTCAGCGCTGAGTGAAGCACGCCCCACATTGGCCGTTCAGGAGTGAATCACATGCAACGCTGAGTAAGCGCTTTGAAGCACTGCGCCTTCTGAACTCCCCTATAGTTACACGGTTAGCGCCGAGCAGTGATGAAATGGACCCAGCATCGGTGTGAATGGCAGTGTGCACCACGGTGAAAGTGAGCCACAGCCCAGTTTAGTGGGTAGGGGACCCAGTTGTCCATTCTGAGATATTTAGTAGAAAACGGATATCTGACCATTAAAAAAAACGTTCCTGAAGATATATGTCGATTTTCAGATTTTGAGGGGAAAAAAGTATTTTATTAAGTGATACGTGGAGAGTTGCAACAAAATGACCGAAAATATCATAATTTGACTGAGCTCTCACGTGGTATTTTATTTGTCGTTGAGTTTATCAAATTTTTAAATATTTAAGATATAACTGTTGTTCCTTAAGGATGCACGATTCAAATGCATAGAACTTGGCACCAAATCACGCAATTCAACAATGGTTTTCACCGTCTGAAAGTATATGCGTGTGTGAATGTGTATGCGCATGCGTATACTTGTATATGTATGTATGTGTGTGTGTGTGTGCGTGTTATATGTGTGTGCGTACGTGAGTGCGCGCGCCCGCATGTAATTTGCGTGCAGTCGTGTTTGTTACCTATCCACCCTACCTCCCTCCCTCCCCCCTACCTACCTACCTGCCTGCCTGCCTGCCTGCCTGCCTGCCTGCCTGCCTGCCTGCCTGCCTGCCTACCTACCTACCTACCTAACTACCCACCCACCCACACACCTACCTACCTACCTACATACCTACCTACCCACCCACCCACACACACACACACACACACACACACACACACACACACAGATCATCTTCATTGAGGTCCTTCGCTCTGCGAAGATGACGTCAGTGGCGTCTCATGTGTGTCCTCAGGCCGCACTCCGATGCGCAGGGACGTCCACACACGGGGCAGGCTGCTGCAGCGGGAGTAGGGCCTGTAACGACCCAAAGTATGAACCGACCCAAAGTATGAACCGGAAATCGTCGCAGAGTTGTCTGCCCGGTACTCTTAATAATTCGACTCTAAAAAGAGACGGCACCCGCCACTCCGCCTGACTGACTTGGCACACCCGGGGAGTTATGCTAAGATCCGGCCGCGTAAATATATCTGCGTTTTGTGACAAACGTCTTGCTCGGCGGTACTGTACTCCATGCACCTTAACGGTGCGCGTGATTCGGGTGTAATCTTAAGCTAAACGACGTTTATTGGCGCTGCTGAAACGGTCGAAGTCGGAAACATTCGGAACGTCGTTTAGCTTAAGATTACACCCGAATCACGCGCACCGTTAAGGTGCATGGAGTACAGTACCGCCGAGCAAGACGTTTGTCACAAAACGCAGATATATTTACGCGGCCGGATCTTAGCATAACTCCCCGGGTGTGCCAAGTCAGTCAACGGTCGCGTTTTATAAAACCAGACTACAAATAGACTACAGGGAGGTGACTCCCATATTATTTCCGGCAGGGGAGACGGCTTTTTACGGGAAAAAACTTTTTTGAACGCTACATTATGTGTTAAACGACACAAATGCACCAAAAACACAAAAACTCGTCAAGCAACTAATGCGTCGTTTGTCGGGATATATTCCATGCGAAGAACAGGTGCAGGAGCGGTAAATCGCATAAAGAGAGAGCCGGGCAGATAACTCTGCGACGATTTCCGGTTCATACTTTGGGTCGGTTCATACTTTGGGTCGTTACAGGGCCTTCTGTTCTGTCTTTTCTGGCCTGGCGTTTCCTGTCGAGGCTAGCCAGGCGCTCCGCTTCGAAGACCTTGGTGCCTTTGCAGACTAGCTGTCGCCAAACACTGCGGTCAGCAGTCAGAGCCTCCCACCCGATCGTAGGGATGTTGTAGGATCGCAGTGTATTTTTGTGTGTGTCCTTGTAGAGTCTGATTGGACGTGTGCCGCGTGTCAGCTCACCACAGAAAATCTTTTTCGACAGGCGGCTATCGTCAAGTCGCATGACCTGACCAGTCCACCTCAACTGGGCCTGCATGATCGCGGCCTCAGTTCCTGGCAGTTGGCACGTCTGAGCACGTCCTGGTTTGTCACCCTGTCTTCCCAGCTGATGTTCAGGATCTTACGGAGGCAGCGGAGGTGAAACTGGTCAAGCCGTTTGATGTGCCTGCGGTAGCAAGTCCAGGTTTTACAACCGTACAGCAGGGATGCGAGGACGACGGTTCTATAGACAGCGGTCTTTGTTTGAATGGCGATGCCAAGCTCCCGCCAGACTCTGGTCCAGAGTCGCCCGAAGGAGCTGCTTGCCTTGGCCAGTCGGCAGGCGATCTCTCCGTCGAGGCTGCCATCTGATGAGAGGCGGCTGCCGAAGTTGGTGAAGGCCTCGACGTTGTTGTGAGCTTGTTCGTCTATCTTGATGGTGGACTGTGGGGTTGCATCGTGACCTCTGTCTTCTTGATGCTGATGGTCAGGCCAAAGGCTTTGGTGGTAACGGCGAAGGAGTCAGCAAGCTTTTGGAGGTCGGATTCTGTGTGCGCGGCCAGTGCGCAATCATCTGCAAACAGAAGATCACGAACGAGAGCATGTCGGGCTTTCGTGCGTGCCCTCAGCCGCCTCAGGTCGAAAAAGCGGCCATCTGTTCTATATCGGATGTTAACTCCTGCGTCTGTTGGTGGTAGGGCGGCTGAAAGCATTTTGGCAAAGAAGAGGCTCAAGAGTGTAGGCGCAGGGACACATCCTTGCTTTACGCCGTTTGTGACCCGGAACGGCTCCGAGACATCGCTGGATTCGATGACTCGAGCCATTATGCCGTCATGCAGGGAGCGTACCATCTTAACAAATTTGGGAGGGCAGTCCAGCTTGGAGAGAATGGCCCAAAAGGCCAGGTCGGCTGACTGTGTCAAATACCTTTGTGAGATCAATGAAGAGCAGGTAGAGGTCTTGGCGCTGCTCAAGGCATTTCTCTTGACCTTGACGGACCGCAAATATCATGCCTACCGTACCTCTGTTCCGTTTGAAGCCGGACTGACTCTCTGGGACTATGTTGTCTACTCGGTGTTGTGTTAGCCTGTTGAGGAGGATGCGGGCAAGCAGCTTGCCTGCTATGCTCAGGAGGGAGATGCCGCTGTGATTGTCGCAAACAGCCTTGTCGCCTTTGTTCTTATAAAGATGGATGATGTTTGCGTCTTTGAAGTCCTGTGGCACCACCACTTTCTCCCAGAAGAGGGAAAACAGGCGTGTCAGCTGCTCGTAGAGGGCATGTCCTCCCTCCTTGGAAGATTTCGGGTGGAATGCCATCAGATCCTGGAGACTTTTCCGTCTGCATTTCTGACACTGCCTTCACCACCTCCGCAAGAGTTGGGTAGGCGTCCAGGGCAGTGATGAGGGGTCGCTGGGGAATGTCTGCAAGCGCCTGTGGGTCCACTTCTGAGATCCTGTTGAGAAGCTCGCTGAAGTGAGCTGTCCAGCGCGTCAGAATGTCCTTTTTATCAGACAGCAAGGTGCCGTCTAATGCGCGGACTGCTGTCTTGGTGCTGGCTGGAGGCCCGTAGATGGACGAGGCCATTCTAAAAAAAGCTTGGTTGCGTGTTGGTCAGCGTAGCCCTGGAGTTCCTCCGCTTTAGCTGCCCACCACTTATCCTTCATCCGTCTCGTCTGTGTCTGCACCTCCCTCCGCAGCTTTTTGAAGCGCATGTGCTTGGAGGCACTCTCTTTGTTGCTCACCCAGTCTCTGTGCGCAGCTCTCTTTTCTTTGAGAAGCTTCTGAATTTCAGAGTTGTTGTCATCAAACCATATCTGATGTTTCCTCTTGGGGTGACCGAGAAGGACCTTAGCAGTGCTGTAGACCGTGTCCCTGATGGGCAGCCACCGGGTCAGAGTCATTTGGTTGAGCAGCACACGGATCATCAGACAAGGCATTACTGATGGTCTCTTGTACGAGAAGATCACCGAGCTTCCTCACATCCAGCTTTCTCACGCGCGCGCACAAACACACACACACACACACACACACACACACACACACACACACACACACACACACACACACACACACACACCTGTTGTGGATCACTTCGTGATTTATAAAGAAAGGATTAAATGACCAGAGTGTATGAAAAAGGTCAAATATAAGAGAGAGTACGATCATTATCCTCTGTGTTACACGACCGACCGACCGACCGACCGACCATCAAGCCCTGGCTGCATGTTTGTGAGCGTGTATGTGCACGTCGAGTGTGTGTGTGTGTGTGTGTGTGTGTGTGTGTGTGTGTCTGCTTCAGTGTAAGTGTGAGTGCATGTGTGTGCAATGCGTACGTGTGTGCGTATGAGTGCGCCATGCGTTAGCGTATATGTGAGTGTGCCATGCGTAAGGATGATTACGTGTGAGTGTGCCATGCGTAAGTGTGTGTACTTGTGAGAGTGCCATGCGAAAGTGTGTGTACGTGTGAGTGTGCCATGCGTAAGTATGTGTACGTGTGATTGTGTCATGCGAAAGTGTGTGTAAATATAAGTGTGCCATGCGTATGTGTGAGTACGTGTGTGTGCCATGCGTAAATGTGTGTACGTGTGAGTGTGTGTCTGCGAAGTGTGTGACTGCTTGCCTCAGTTCATGTCCGTCTCTGGGCATGAATGAGGAAATAGCATGCGGAGCTTCGTGTTATTAGGACAATTTGGCAGTGCATAGTCGCCTGCCGCCATGTCCTCCTTTTCCCACTGCGCAAGAACTACCCCACTGCGCCTGACGGAAATGGTGTCACGCCGCCTCTCTCTGCCTGCAGCGCTGCCATGCGGACTGCACTGGGGTGGACACAGAGGAGTTTCCGGTCTACCTTGGCTTCCCCCACCACGCCGCCACTCTAGCGAACGTCACGTGACTCTAGACTAGAAGATCTCGCCTGGACCCGCGCGCCCTCAGTCTGGCCTCCTCCAGCCTTCTGCAGCCTACCGCCTCCGTCCCAGCGTCTCCAGGTAAGTTTCGGTACAATCACCGACTTGCAGCCTCCAGCACTGTCTCCAAACACCGTCTTTTTTCATCCGTTGTCTCTTTTCATCCACTGTCACCAGTCACCGTCTCTTTTCATCCACTGTCTCCTTTCAGTCAGCGTCTCTTTTCATCCACTGCTTCCTTTCAGTCAGCGTCTCTTTTCATCCACTGTCTCCTTTCAGTCAGCGTCTCTTTTCATCCACTGTCTCCTTTCAGTCAGCGTCTCTTTTCATCCACTGCTTCCTTTCAGTCAGCGTCTCTTTTCATCCACTGTCTCCTTTCAGTCAGCGTCTCCTTTCATCCACTGTCTCCTTTCAGTCAGCGTCTCCTTTCATCCACTGTCTCCAGTCACCGTCTCTTTTCATCCACTGTCTCCTTTCAGTCACCGTCTCTTTTCATCCACTGTCTCCTCTCAGTCAGCGTCTCTTTTCATCCACTGTCTCCTTTCAGTCAGCGTCTCCTTTCATCCACTGTCTCCAGTCACCGTCTCTTTTCATCCACTGTCTCCTTTCAGTCACCGTCTCTTTTCATCCACTGTCTCCTTTCAGTCAGCGTCTCCTTTCATCCACTGTCTCCTTTCAGTCACCGTCTCTTTTCATCCACTGTCTTCTTTCAGTCAGCGTCTCTTTTCATCCACTGTCTCCTTTCAGTCAGCGTCTCTTTTCATCCACTGTCTCCTCTCAGTCAGCGTCTCTTTTCATCCACTGTCTCCTTTCAGTCACCGTCTCTTTTCATCCACTGTCTCCTTTCAGTCAGCGTCTCTTTTCATCCACTGTCTCCTTTCAGTCACCGTCTCTTTTCATCCACTGTCTCCTTTCAGTCAGCGTCTCTTTTCATCCACTGTCTCCTTTCAGTCAGCGTCTCTTTTCATCCACTGTCTCCTTTCAGTCAGCGTCTCTTTTCATCCACTGTCTCCTTTCAGTCACCGTCTCTTTTCATCCACTGTCTCCTTTCAGTCAGCGTCTCTTTTCATCCACTGTCTCCTTTCAGTCAGCGTCTCTTTTCATCCACTGTCTCCTTTCAGTCAGCGTCTCTTTTCATCCACTGTCTCCTTTCAGTCAGCGTCTCTTTTCATCCACTGTCTCCTTTCAGTCAGCGTCTCTTTTCATCCACTGTCTCCTTTCAGTCAGCGTCTCTTTTCATCCACTGTCTCCTTTCAGTCAGCGTCTCTTTTCATCCACTGTCTCCAGTCACCGTCTCTTTTCATCCACTGTCTCCTTTCAGTCAGCGTCTCTTTTCATCCACTGTCTCCTTTCAGTCAGCGTCTCTTTTCATCCACTGTCTCCTTTCAGTCAGCGTCTCTTTTCATCCACTGTCTCCTTTCAGTCACCGTCTCTTTTCATCCACTGTCTCCAGTCACCGTCTCTTTTCATCCACTGTCTCCTTTCAGTCAGCGTCTCTTTTCATCCACTGTCTCTTTCAGTCACCGTCTCTTTTCATCCACTGTCTCCTTTCAGTCAGCGTCTCTTTTCATCCACTGTCTCCTTTCAGTCAGCGTCTCTTTTCATCCACTGTCTCCTTTCAGTCAGCGTCTCTTTTCATCCACTGTCTCCTTTCAGTCACCGTCTCTTTTCATCCACTGTCTCCTTTCAGTCACCGTCTCTTTTCATCCACTGTCTCCTTTCAGTCACCGTCTCTTTTCATCCACTGTCTCCTTTCAGTCACCGTCTCTTTTCATCCACTGTCTCCTTTCAGTCACCGTCTCTTTTCATCCACTGTCTCCTTTCAGTCACCGTCTCTTTTCATCCACTGTCTCCTTTCAGTCACCGTCTCTTTTCATCCACTGTCTCCTTTCAGTCACCGTCTCTTTTCATCCACTGTCTCCTTTCAGTCACCGTCTCTTTTCATCCACTGTCTCCTTTCAGTCACCGTCTCTTTTCATCCACTGCTTCCTTTCAGTCACCGTCTCTTTTCATCCACTGCTTCCTTTCAGTCACCGTCTCTTTTCATCCACTGTCTCTTTCAGTCACCGTCTCTTTTCATCCACTGTCTCCAGTCACCGTCTCTTTTCATCCACTGTCTCCAGTCACCGTCTCTTTTCATCCACTGTCTTCTTTCAGTCAGCGTCTCTTTTCATCCACTGTCTTCTTTCAGTCACCGTCTCTTTTCATCCACTGTCTTCTTTCAGTCAGCGTCTCTTTTCATCCACTGCTTCCTTTCAGTCACCGTCTCTTTTCATCCACTGTCTTCTTTCAGTCAGCGTCTCTTTTCATCCACTGTCTCCAGTCACCGTCTCTTTTCATCCACTGCTTCCTTTCAGTCAGCGTCTCTTTTCATCCACTGTCTCCAGTCACCGTCTCTTTTCATCCACTGCTTCCTTTCAGTCAGCGTCTCTTTTCATCCACTGTCTCTTTCAGTCACCGTCTCTTTTCATCCACTGTCTTCTTTCAGTCAGCGTCTCTTTTCATCCACTGCTTCCTTTCAGTCAGCGTCTCTTTTCATCCACTGTCTTCTTTCAGTCAGCGTCTCTTTTCATCCACTGCTTCCTTTCAGTCACCGTCTCTTTTCATCCACTGCTTCCTTTCAGTCAGCGTCTCTTTTCATCCACTGTCTTCTTTCAGTCAGCGTCTCTTTTCATCCACTGCTTCCTTTCAGTCAGCGTCTCTTTTCATCCACTGTCTCTTTCAGTCAGCGTCTCTTTTCATCCACTGTCTTCTTTCAGTCAGCGTCTCTTTTCATCCACTGTCTTCTTTCAGTCACCGTCTCTTTTCATCCACTGTCTTCTTTCAGTCAGCGTCTCTTTTCATCCACTGTCTCCTTTCAGTCAGCGTCTCTTTTCATCCACTGTCTTCTTTCAGTCAGCGTCTCTTTTCATCCACTGTCTCCTTTCAGTCAGCGTCTCTTTTCATCCACTGTCTCCTTTCAGTCAGCGTCTCTTTTCATCCACTGTCTTCCTTTCAGTCAGCGTCTCTTTTCATCCACTGTCTCCTTTCAGTCAGCGTCTCTTTTCATCCACTGTCTCCTTTCAGTCAGCGTCTCTTTTCATCCACTGTCTTCTTTCAGTCAGCGTCTCCTTTCATCCACTGTCTTCCTTTCAGTCAGCGTCTCTTTTCATCCACTGTCTTCTTTCAGTCAGCGTCTCTTTTCATCCACTGCCTTCTTTCAGTCAGCGTCTCTTTTCATCCACTGCCTTCTTTCAGTCAGCGTCTCTTTTCATCCACTGCTTCCTTTCAGTCAGCGTCTCTTTTCATCCACTGTCTTCCTTTCAGTCAGCGTCTCCTTTCATCCACTGTCTTCTTTCAGTCAGCGTCTCTTTTCATCCACTGCCTTCTTTCAGTCAGCGTCTCTTTTCATCCACTGTCTTCTTTCAGTCAGCGTCTCTTTTCATCCACTGTCTTCTTTCAGTCAGCGTCTCTTTTCATCCACTGTCTCCTTTCAGTCACCGTCTCTTTTCATCCACTGTCTCCTTTCAGTCACCGTCTCTTTTCATCCACTGTCTTCTTTCAGTCAGCGTCTCTTTTCATCCACTGTCTCCTTTCAGTCACCGTCTCTTTTCATCCACTGCTTCCTTTCAGTCAGCGTCTCTTTTCATCCACTACTTCCTTTCAGTCAGCGTCTCTTTTCATCCACTACTTCCTTTCAGTCACCGTCTCTTTTCATCCACTGTCACCAGTCACCGTCTCTTTTCATCCACTGTCTCCAGTAACTGTCTCTTTTCATCCACTGTCTCCTTTCAGTCACCGTCTCTTTTCATCCACTGCTTCCTTTCAGTCACCGTCTCTTTTCATCCACTGTCTCCAGTAACTGTCTCTTTATCCACGGTCTCCAGTCACTGTCTCTTTATCCATGGTCTCCAGTCCCGTCTCTTTTCATCCACTGTCTCCTTTCAGTCACCGTCTCTTTTCATCCACTGTCTCCAGTAACTGTCTCTTTATCCACGGTCTCCAGTCTTTGTCTCTTTATCCATGGTCTCCAGTCATTGTCTCTTTATCCATGGTCTCCAGTCACTGTCTCTTTTCATCCACTGTCTCCAGTCACTGTCTCTTTTCATCCACTGTCTCCAGTCACTGTCTCTTTTCATCCACTGTCTCCAGTAACTGCCTCTTTTCATCCACTGTCACCATGCAGTCACTGTCTCTTTATCCACTGTCTCCAGTCACTGTCTCTTTATCCACTGTCTCTTTATCCACTGTCTCTAGTCACTGACTAATTTTATCCTGTCTCCAGCCACTGACTCCTTTCAGCATATGTCTTCAGTCACCTTCTCTTTTCATCAATTATCTGTACGAGGCATTCCAACGGCGAAGAGTCACTGAGACTGGGAGCGAAGGATTTCATTATAGAAATGGGATGTAATGTTCTGTAAATGCGGCGCAGTGCAATGCAGTGTAACATAATGTAATTAATGTAATATAATATAATGTAATGTAGTGTAATGTAATGTTAGGAAATGTTATGTGATAATGTGATGTACTGAGTCGAATTAGACAATACAAATTGTTGTGCTTATATTGGTGCATGCTCCTTGTGAAGGGCCGTAGGCGAACAATAAATATGTCGTATCGTATCTTATCGTATCATATCGTCTCGTCTCTTTTCATCCACTCTCTCTATCCACTATCCTATTTTCATCCGCTGTCTTGAACAGCTGTCTCTCTGTCAACCATTGTCTCCAGTACTTTCTCCTTTGGGTCACTGTTTCATTTTATCCACTGTCTCCAGCCACTGTCTTTTTGTCAACCACTGTCTCCAGCCTCTGCCTTTCTGACTCTTGTTCCGTCAGCAACAATTTTCTTTTTCTTAGCTTCTTCTTCCAGCCAATGCTTTGCGACCCAGTCATCGTCTCTTCTCATCTCCTCCAACCATTGTCTGGAGCAATCGTATCTCTGTCTTCCACCACCGCCGTCTCAATCACCGTCTCCAGCTACTGTTTGCCTGACTGGTGCCACAGTCTGTTGTTATGTCTCCAGCCATTGTCTCCAGCCCACTCTCCAACCACAGCCTTCAGCCGCTGTTTTCCTGTCTTGGATCAGAAGCTTTTCCTCCATCACTGTCTTCACCCGTTGCTTTATCGACCTGTTGGAGGAGTTTTTCAAGAACACTAATGCGAAACTCCACCCCACCTAACGGAGTAGATGAGCAGTTAGGTCAATCAGTCTGTCTCCAGAAGAACTCCGGTCCAGCATCCCTGGGTGCCTTACTAAAAAACTCAAAGCGTTCTCTGCCTTCGTCTCAACACACAGCTCACCGTGCTTTTCTTTGCTTCTGTGCAACGCACATCTCATTGTGTCATTCTGCGCAATGCAGCTGTATGTGCTTATCCGTATCGGCAACTTTTTGTGCCTGTCCGTTAAACTCAAAACTCTTTGTGCCTTCAAGGGCTATATGTTGAGGAAATGTATTTATTCCTCTCTCTCGCTTCTCTTGTACGTAGATCCGGTTCCCTTTCAACTGACGATATGGCTCTGGGCCTAAACTTACTCACACAATGCCGCTTGGACGCCGCTGACAAAGAGACATAGCACTGCTCTCTTCAGCAACACTATACTCAAATCTTCCGACGCAGCACCGGTTTTCTTTGCAAGGCTCTCAATCTGTCGATCTGTCAAACCCCAGGGATGACATCAAACGATGGCTAAGTACCGGCCATTCTTTTGTGTGTGAAAACGCCACAGCTGTGTTACGTCAAATGACAACTGTACCTTCCGTCACACTTGCATAATCAAAATATCCTCCATTCACAACATATACACCATTCTGTAAACCCGAGTCGGTAGCTATGAGCAACTCCTTGCCGTCGTGGGCAACACAGCTTTCTGTGCCTTTGAGAGCAACACACGGTCTGCTTGAGGCCTTTGACCAAGTGAGAGAGACGCCTCCCTGTGTTTGTCTCTCTTTCTCCATACGCACCAGGGTGTCTCCCTTCTCGTGTGATGCAATGCACCCCGTGCGATTGCCCACACCGAGCCTGTGCATGCCATTTCATTTTTAGTGAATGTTTTTATCTTGAAATAGGAACGAAAAGGAATGCAAAAGAACGCATCCAATAAAGATGATGCTGAAAATGACGAAGCAGGGTCATTTCCATCAGCGTAACTCTTATATTCACAAGGCGAATAGTTAATACTGCTCCATATAATGTAATGATACATGCAATATTGCTTGTCTAACGGGAAATGTACGAGAGACCGGAACTGGAGAGGAGGGGCAAATATTTATGAAGTATGTGGAAGGGAGAGGAGACGAGAAGATGTCAATTGAAACAGTGTAGTACGGAAAGGGACTGAGGTGTATCTTACTGTGTCTTTATAGCGACAGTCCATTCCGTTTCAGCTTTGGACTTGAAGCCAAGTGGTCCTACGTAATCCGAGAAGGCCGAGAGTGCGTCAGGCTTTTTAACGCCTGACCAGAAGTGTCCTTGCCCACTCAGTCCTGGCCATTACTGAGCGAGGCCGTCCAGTCTCCCAAACCATTCTCCACACCTGCACTGCCTGTCTGCCAGTTCTAGCACGGCAGTGATCGGACACCTTGCAGCCAGGAAACGAACCTAGTGGCAGCCTAGCACCACAGCCCCCATTCAGACCATAATTGGCCACTACTTCATCCAAGTAATTCCAACACCGTGATGCGATTTTGCGGGTTTCTAGACTTGAAAGGCCATAACCCGCAGTTTTGCTGCAACGAGAAACGTCATCACACAGCCACCTCTATTCCTATTTTGGCCTTGTTATATCATCCTTCAACTTTGTCACAAACCCATCCGCCCACACACTCTGTCAACCATGGGGATTTTTGGACTGATGATGTATTTCTGTTGCTCCACGTGGGTCACTGCCTTTGAGGTAAACTCGAGATGCCAGAGACCAATCGCCAGTGAAGGGCATACCTGCCATGGTGCCAAACTTGTGTGGATTCTTGGACGCTTTAGATTAGAACGTTTGATCTGAGTGCCGATTGGCATATTTGTTATGTACATGTACTAGAAAGACAAATATCGTAAAATAAAATTTGTAGTTTGTCTAAGAGAAAGATCCAAGAAAACTATCTTTTCGCGGGTGAGACATGAAGCGTTGCATTTCGTAAGAACACAAATCATACCATAGTGGACATAGGAACGCCTTGAAAATGTCTCGTTTGAACTGCCTTTATTCTTCAACAATAAACTTTTCTCGCACACTCTGATACTAACCAGACATTCTGCCAATTTCATGGTTTCTTTTCAAGAAGGACCTCTCTTTTATTTCCTCTACTTTTTCCGAACATCATCCAGATGTGGAAAAGCGTGCTTTGTCCTGAAATCCTACGTAGTGCAGCATTTGAATTCCCGTAGCCCTACCTGCTTCATGAACGTTCAATGACAAGACAACAAACCCGGCAACAGCCAAATCTTGCTTACTTTTGCACGTCTGCATGTCTGCTGCCTGTCTCCATTCAGCACAGGCCACTGTACTATGGGTAACCAGTTACAGCCCTCACCAACACGCAATAACTTTTGGAACAAAGAAAAAACGAATACAATAACAGCACCTTAGTCGTCATTTAGACATACACGTGAGGTAGTGGAATACGCCTGTCAGCTTCAGCCTTCAAGCGTTGAAACGCTGCCATGCGAGATCGTATCAGCATCTGCTCGCAAAGCTTCTGTGTCTAAACCCTTTGAAAGAACACTAACTCAAGCAACCCACTTACCATTGCAAAAGCCTGTTATGCTTCGATATAAGCTGCTGAATTACCTATGCTAATTAACCTTGCAAGTGTAATAATACAACATCTATGTAAATGGATCAAAATGTACCAAACTGAGAGTAACGCCATGTCCCGGAGTGCCTAACACGAGTGAATGTCAGAGAGGAATCTCTAGCCGAGTTTGTTGGAGACCAAAGTTCATTCCAACTCTCTCTCTCTCTCGCTCTCTCTCTCTCTCTCTTCTCTCTCTCTCTCTCTCTCTCTCTCTCATCTCAACACTACACTACACACACACCAACACACACACACACACGCACACAATAGACGCGCTCGCACAGACACGCGTGTGTGCTCACACAGAGGAGGAGGAGGAGGAGGAAAGGAAGGAAGGAAAGGAAGAGGAAGGCAGGAAGGAAGGACGGAAAGAAGAAGGTAGGAAGGTACGGAGGAAGTGAAGACGGAATGGAAGGAACGTGAAGGACGGAAGTGAATACTGCCGGAGGGAAGGAACGGAAGGAGAGGAAGGAAGGAAGAGGGAGGGCGGGAGGTGGAGGGAGGTAGGGGCATTAGGGGTATGGACGGGAGGGAGGAGCGGGACGGTGAGGGAGGGAAGGAGGGAGTTAGGGAGGGAAGGAGGTCGAGACGGAGAGAGGAGACAGAGAGAGCGAGAGCGAGAGAGAAAGCGAGGAGAGAGAAGAGAGAGAAAGAAGGAGCGAGAGGAGAGAGAGAGAGAAAAGAGAGAGAGAGAGATGTCGGCAAGTGATTAGTTCGCTACCTGCTTCAGTCCACGTGTCTTTCCCTGTCAAAGCATGATATACGAAGAAAGACATTTGACTAACGAATCTTATTAATGCTAGGGTGCACTCGGGTCACATGCCGGCTGAAAATAATTGTTCCACTCATTACCTAATAGTCGTAAATGTGGGATTCATGTTTTTTGCTCTCAGGGTATTGCATAAACTGGGCGCTACGACATAAACATCTGAAATCTCGCTTTTTTCCGAATTTCTTTTCCTACAACGCTCGAACATGTGTATGAAATTATCTTGGTTTAGGCCCTGAGAGGAAACGAATTTTATGAATGGTCATCAGCTTCGAGACTAAAAAAGCCAGAACGACAACTGAATGATACACACATCTCGGAATGGTTTTTATTCAATCTCGGCATGTAAATTAATTATTTCTACCTCAATGCGTTTTTATTTGACAATTTATAGAATACCAAGACAATACGATTCTTTCAATTCTCTGAGAAATCTCTCTTCTCATTGGCGTATTGTCTAGGCAACCCATTCTTGCTCAAGAACCGTATTTACATACGATATGATCCTTAATCCTGGTTTGGTCCCATTTCTGCTGAGGTGATGTTCACCTGCCTCATTATGATAAATCCATGTGTGGGTAAACCGGGAAGTTTTCATTCGGAAGTACTCTGAATCCAGTACCTCACTGAACGAATGATACCGTTCACAAAAAGGAGGGTGCCGTGCCATTATTGCCCCATAATAACACATCACATTTGGTAGCTCTAATAGGCCCAATTAAGAATCTGAGAGAGGAGAGAGATGAGGCCAAGAGAGAGGTAGAGAGGGTAGAGTCAGAAAGAGAGAGACACAGAGAGCAGGAGAGACAAGAATCGGACATGGGGATCTCCTTTTTTTTCTCTTCCTGACTCCGTTCTTGCCGCTTGATCCTGTTCGCCAGCGCCTTTCAACACTCTTCTCTCTTGAGATATTAACCTTCTCAAGCCCTGCCGTGCCGGGTCCCGATCTTTATCCTTTCTCGTGTCTCTCTGATTTGCTCGCTTTCATTGAGTCAGACACCGCAATGTCGTCAGCCCTATCTTCTACTATCTCTGCGGTGACAGAGGAGACAGCACTCGGCCAGCGTCTGTCGCCCCCCTGTCCCCTGGATCCCTCTTGCCCCCCCTCGCTACTGAGCCCTGGGGTCTGCTGCAGCGTGGGAGAGGTCTTCAACTTCTGACAACTCCACCGGCGCTCTACAACCGTCTTCTACAGAACAAGCCACCTGCGCTCTTCCCCCCACGCCTTTCATCATGGCTGCTGTGCGTTTGCGACCACTCAGCTGGCGCTTCTTCATGCCGCTCTCCGCCTCCAGCGCCTTCGCAGTGGTCGCCGCTGGTTGTGGGGCCATACGGTCTGCGTTCACTCCGAGGCTTCGCTTTCTAACTTCCTGGGCCTGACCGCGCTCTAAAACCTGCTGGCGCATTAGCCCTGGATCGCTTTTTAAAAGCGATATTGCGCCAAGTAAGTGCCGCTGCATGCGCCCATTGATCACTTAACCCGTGGGGCGTGGTTTGATTGCTGCTCGCCACCTTGCCTGTGTATCTTCTTCTTTCGGGGGCTGGCTTGCTGTGGGTCCGCGCTGCCCTGGTGGGTAATGGACCAATTATCGCCCTAGAGGCGCCCTCATCTCCTGCCACGTGTGTGGGAATCAACAATCCCGTTCTTCTCCTAACAACCGTCACCACTTCTTCAACTGTTTCATCTTCCCCGTCGTGGCCTGCTCTTCTCCTACTACCTGTATTCAGACGTCATGGCCCATGTGACTTCCCTAAAGTTTACTTAAACGCTGTTGGAATTGAATTTTGAGTCACCGTCCTCGATAATCCACGCATTATTTCCTCACGTTAAGGACGATACGAAGGCCTGTCTTGAACCCACCATCGTATTTTGCTGAAGGGATTTATTTTCTGTTTGAGTGAGGATTGGAGATGTGATTGTTATTGTTTGATTAAAAACGTTTTGAATAGATAGTTCGTACATGCTATTCAGCCCGTTTTACACACAGGTCTTAGTTCTCTCTTTATCTTTAGTTCTTTATCTGTCGGCAAACCAAAGACGCCACCTTAATCTAGGAGATATACTGTGCTGTACCTCACTCGCATACGGTGCACCGTCACCAGCATCACAGGATCTCTGTGACTAGCTTGGAAGTCTTTTTCCCTGATCTTAAAACTGCCATTACTCATCGGTCAAGACGAGAGAAGAGAGAGAGATAGGAGAGAGATAGAGACAGAGATACAAGACAGAGGACAAGGCATAGGGGACAATAACAAACAGACGACGGCAGCAGACATACAGACAGACGACAGACAGACCTACAGACATACAGACAGACAGACCGAGACGAGGACATACAGACAGCTAGAGAGACAGGATAGATCGATAGATAGATAGATAGATAGATAGATAGATAGATAGATAGATAGATAGATAGATAGATAGATAGATAGATAGATAGATAGATAGATAGATAGATAGATAGATAGATAGATAGATAGATAGATAGATAGATAGATAGATAGATATATGATAGATAGATAGATAGATAGATAGATAGATAGATAGATAGATAGATAGATAGATAGATAGATAGATAGATAGATAGATAGATAGATAGATAGATAGATAGATAGATAGATAGATAGATAGATAGATATAGATAGATAGATAGATAGATAGATAGATAGATAGATAGATAGATAGATAGATAGATAGATAGATAGATAGATAGATAGATAGATAGATAGATAGATAGATAGATAGATAGATAGATAGATAGATAGATAGATATAGATAGATAGATAGATAGATAGATAGATAGATAGATAGATAGATAGATAGATAGATAGATGTAGATAGATAGATGATAGATAGATAGATAGATAGATAGATAGATAGATAGATAGATAGATAGATAGATAGATAGATAGATAGATAGATAGATAGATAGATAGATAGATAGATAGATAGATAGATAGATAGATAGATAGATAGATAGATAGATAGATAGATAGATAGATAGATAGATAGATAGATAGATAGATAGATAGGTTAGCAGGCAGGCAGGCAGGCATGCAGCAGCGAGGCAGGCATAGCAGGCAGGCAGCACGCAAGGCAGCCGGCAGGAGGCAGGCAGGCAGGCAGGCAGGCAGGCAGGCAGGCAGGCAAGGCGGGCAGGCAGGCCAGGCAGGCAGGGCAGGCAGGCAGCAGGCAGGCAGGCAGGCGGCAGCAGTGGCAGGCGGCAGTTGCAGGCATGGCAGGTAGAGGTGTAGAGGATAGATGGATAGAGGATAGATGGCATAAGATGGAGCGAGCATAGAGGATCGATAGCATAGATAGGATAGATGGATAGATGGATAGATGTCTGGATGGCGTGGATGGATTGATGGATGGATGGCTGGATGGACTGTGATGGATGGAGGGATGGATGGATGGATATATGGATGATGGATAGATAGACAGA